>OY856188.1:202134865-202427200 GCA_963693315.1 Diogma glabrata
TAGAAAACGGAAATCAAAACACAATGCACGGAAGGGGAAAAGGCGGAACAGACACAAAACACAAAATTAAACTTTTACGGCCGACGTAACCTCAAATATTGTTAATTTTTTTTACATATTTATATAAACGAACAGATTTCAACAAATTTTATAGAATATAAATATAATTAAGCAAATCTATAAAATAATAGATATAAATATAAATTAAATTTACATTTTTGGATAGTTAAAGACGGAGTGGTTGGATTGTGTTATAAAACAAACGGAATGAAACGGATAAAAAATAAACAGAATTGAGCGAATTCATTCTGTTTGGACTTTTAAGCTTTACAACTTCTTGCAGTCATATTTTAATTTGTCTAATGACTATAGAAGAGTAATAGATGTCATACCAATGTCACTCACTTTAATTAATCTTCATAACCATTTTCTAGTTGATTTCGACTCGAGTATTTTATTTATCAAACATTTCAACTGATGAGTGACGGTAAATCGGAAAATTTCAATTTTAAAAATAAGAGTTGCTATTTACGAAGAGCCCACTATTGTCACATCCCTACCCTAGTTCTGAACGAGAACAAAATAATCATTAAATAATTCAATATCCTTTTCACAATAAACAAATGGACTACAAACAATTAGGAAAAGCAATATAAATAATTTTTTAATTTTCAATTCCACAATAATGCAATATAAAATATACTCTCTTGATCCCAGGACTACAATACCATTCGATTTAGATACAAAAACTCACATACACTCATGTCTACCATCCCTAAGGGGTACAAAAAAAACTAACTTAAAAAACGAATAAAATAAAAAAAAAACTGAGCTAATAAAAAACCATTCTCTCTCCACCGACAACAACATAAAATCGAAAATAAATAAACCAAAAAAAACTAAATCAGGTTTTTTAACTATTAAAATTTCAAAATCAAAATATCAAAAAAATCAATAGAATCTAGAATGGTAAATTGGAAAATGAAAACGAAAAAAAAAAAAATAACAAGAAAAATTTGAATATGAAAGAAAAATCTCAGAAGGAAAATGAAAAAGGAAAATATTGTGTATATAAAAGATCAACAAACGAGGCAATGAAATTGGTATTTTGTGTAAATTTTATATTCGTGTGTGAATGAATAAGATTTTCTGTTTTCTTATTTTTGGTTTTTTGCTGGTTGGATTGGTTTCATGGTTTTAGGATTTTATTTGGTTTATTTAAACATCGGATTAG
This sequence comes from Diogma glabrata, assembly GCA_963693315.1. Taxonomy (NCBI): domain Eukaryota; kingdom Metazoa; phylum Arthropoda; class Insecta; order Diptera; family Cylindrotomidae; genus Diogma; species Diogma glabrata. The sequence goes on from OY856188.1 coordinate 202,136,100, forward strand.
TGGTAAACTTTATTGGTCAGGATTGTTTGTACGTCTAGGCTTTTTAACAATTATGGCAGCGTTGCAATACCATATACCACCTTTAATCGAACTAGAAATAAAGCTACAAGCCAACTAAGATCCTTGGATTCAAGCGATTGCGTTGAAAAAATTCAATTAATTAAATACGGATAATGGTATAGTTTGCTACAAGAGATACAAACAAGTTATTTTTGTTAGCGAACATTTGTTTTTTATATAAAAGCGTTTTGCCGTGATTCCACGAGTCGTTTCATATAATTTTTAAATTTTGTTTGTATGCAACTATATAGAATAGAAAATAGAGCTTGCAATAAGAATTTAGCTTTAAAAGGTCGCAAGTAATTTTTTTCAAATAATCGATATTGAGTTGTAGGAATTTCAACATGTTGAGATTATACGCCATCTACATGTTCAACTAATAAACATCATGACTGTCAATGAAGCTGATATCCATTGTTGACTTGTATATAAAAATGCATAGATAATAAAATATACTCAGTTTTAGGGTTTGCAAATTTACCGAAATTTTTAATTACCGGTAATATGGTAAAAAGCTTTTATAAAACGGTTAGCCGGTAGTTTGCCGGTTTTTTATTGAAATTATAAAATTTGTTCAAATTTTTTTAAATTATTAGTTTAAGCAAACTATTTATAACTTAAATTGGCGTGTAATAATAAATAACAACTTTTGAAGAATAAAATTTAAAAATAATTTAAATCTTGAAATTTTTCAAGGTTTTGGTTACTAAAATATTAGCGTAAAAAACACGTTGTTTTTAAAGTGTTATTATTCAAGTTTGACCTTAGTTTAATACAAATCAGACCACCTGCTGCAAAGATACGCTTGAGTTCGTCACTTGCTATTCGTATGGTAAGTAATTTATTTTCTGAAAGCTTTCTCTAAACATTTGCCACGAATGTTTTGCTTTTGGAAAAAGTCTATTTAGTTTTTAATAATATTTCAGAATGCCCTACGTCAGAGGCGTAGCTAGGGGGGGCGGGGGGGGGGCGGTCCGCCCCGGGTGTCAACACCCGATCGTAAAAAACTTAAACAAACCATCACAATGTTTTCAACGATAAATCACTTCGAAGCCGTTTTGGGGTGACACCCGAACGTAAAAAACTTAAACAAACCATCACAATGTTTTCAACGATAAATCACTTCGAAACCGTTTTGGGGTGACACCCGAACGTAGACTACTTAAACAAACCATCACAATGTTTTCAATGATAAATCACTTCGAAACCGTTTTGGGGTGACACCCGAACGTAAAAAACATAAACAAACCATCACAATGTTTTCAACGATAAATCACTTCGAAACCGTTTTGGGGTGACACCCGAACGTAAACAACTTAAACAAACCATCACAATGTTTTCAACGATAAATCACTTCGAAACCGTTTTGGGGTGACACCCGAACGTAAACAACTTAAACAAACCATCACAATGTTTTCAATGATAAATCACTTCGAAACCGTTTTGGGGTGACACCCGAACGTAAAAAACTTAAACAAACCATCACATGTTTTCAACGATAAATCACTTCGAAACCGTTTTGGGGTGACACTCGAACGTAAAAAACTTAAACAAACCATCACATGTTTTCAACGATAAATCACTTAGAAACCATTTTAACCAGGTTATCCATATAATTTTAATTTATAAATTGTGATAACTTATAAATGTGTCCTATAAATGTGTTATTGGTTCAAAAAGAATCTATTCTACTTTTTAAAATTTTTGAGTTATTACGTGAAATAAAATTTTAATAATATTAATCGAATCAACATGTTGAGCATTGAATCCCATCACCACAATTACTCAATAGCTTTGAATATTCCTATAGATACCATATTGACCGTTTTTTACGATATATTATTTAGTATGCAAGCATGATTATTTAATGACCAGGTCTGAAAACACATATGCTGAATAATGTAAAGGAAAAGTGGTTTACGTCGATAATGTGGCACTCTTTGTCGATAGGGTGGCACCCTTGAGTTACAATGTCTCTATTCCAAAATTATTTCTAAAATATCCGCTTAACCTTACTACCTAATATATGTTTTACATTTCAAACAAATTAATTGCAAACACCTAAGGAAACTAACAAACAATCAAATTACCGTGTTTGTAAATGATCTCAAAATATTTTTTTTTCCTTTATCTTGAAACTCAAAGAATAAATTGAAATAGATCGTTTTTCAATGGACACAAAAATAATTACCTACTGTGGAATAAAATGGCAGTTATGCAATTACTGCAGTTTTGCAAATTTTTGTAGGTTGATACATACTCATACTGTTTGTTTTCAGTTTTATATATTTGAATTAAATGAAAGTTTATCATTTAAAAGTACATTTTGTTGGGTTTTAAATACCTTGGAAATTTCAAACTCATCAAGTGATTCTTTTAAAGATCCTTGGCTACATAAATGTAAAGCCTTCAATTTTTTTTTTAAAAGTGGTGTAGCTATTGTTATTAACTATGTAAATGGTTTGCAAAAATAAACTTTAAATTTTGTTTATTTTTCTTCTTAGGCAGGTATTCCTTAAATCACTCTTTAAAACATTTTCCGGTTTTCCCGGTGTAAAATTGTTCACAAAAATCACATTCAATATTGTAAATTATTGAGCATGATTCTAATTGGATATTTAATTTTGGTTTCAATTCTTTATATAAAATATCTTTTAGGATTTCATACTTATATTTTTTAAAATAGTTCCTTATAATATTAGGCTATGATTTGTATATTCCATTTTATCAAATATTATTTAATATAAGTTGTTACAAGGAAATTTAAATAAATTAATTTTCTTGGCGGTGTATTTAGTCGTTAACACAGTGTACTTGTTATGAACTATGTACCTATTATGTATCCTACAAATATATTTAGAATTAATGCTTTGCTGATACCTATACTATAATTAAAAATATTTTTTTAGATTTCGTTTAGCAAATATCCCAAAAAATAAATATGCCACGAGGAGTTCATAATTTTTAAAGAAAAAGTTGGTTCCAGCAGAGAAAGACCAAATCTATAAATATGTTACAAAACCCGATGATATCCAAGGTTCATCAAAAGAAACTGATTATCACGTTGATGCAACGAATGTTTCAGAGAATATTGGCTCATCTTCGGAAAGTAACAGCAACAATACAGAATTAATAATGATAACCTATGATGACGAATTAGAAAGGAATAATGAAAATGACAGTGATAATGCCGCTAATGCTTCTACTATCGAAGACAGTATTTGCATGGGTGAATCACTTCAGGACTGAAGAGATGTATCACATTGGAATATACTCGTCTCTGGTAATGTTCGCATTGAAATCATAAAAAAAGAAAGTGAACATTTTAAAATAGAGAAGGGTCGTTTGTTACTGTATCTAGACACGGGTTAGACATAAAAGGTGATGTTCGCCATCTTTCTAAAGAATGGTTTTATAAAATGATGAATAATGGTGAAAAAATTCTACGGCCATGGATTGTTTATTCTCCTGTAAATAATAACTTGCCGCCTGTATTGCTTCTGTTGTCGTGTATTTGCTGTCACCAATAATAATAATACAAAATCAACATTTACTACTGGATATCAGAAGCGGTGGAAACTAAATCCCAAAGTGGCCGAGCATGAAACTTCAAATGAACATCTGGAGAGTTTTGAAAAGTGGAAAACTTTGGAAATGAGGTTAAAAATTCATAAAACGATACGAGACACAGCCTTGCAATTAATATACAATAAAAAACAGAAGTGGAAACATCTTTTATCAAGATTATTGGATAAAACTTTGTTTTTATCTAAAGAAAACCCAGCATTTCATGGACATGATGAAGGACAAAGTTCTTCAAATAAAGGCAATTTCTTAGAACTAACCAAACGATTGTCAAAGTATGATGTAGTGTTAAAAGAACACATTTTGAATTGGGAGCATGGTAAATCACCAAAAGTATCATATTTGTCACCAGATATACAAAATGAGTTCATAAATGTTTTAGCGATCCACGTAAAGTTTAAGCTTGTCAACGAAATTAAATCGGTTAAATATTTTGGAATTATGTTTGATAGCACACCTGACATTTCACATATTGATCAAATGTCAGAAGTGATTCGTTATGTGAAAATTGATGGTAGTAAAGTGGAAATCAAGGAAGTATTCCTTGGATTTTTTTCTTTACGTGGAAAAAAGCCGCTGATTTAAGCGATGAAATTCTTACACTGAAAAAAAAATTGAAGTAATGATAACCTCATCTCGAAGATGGCAGTTTATTATTCATGCAAAGAAAAGATATTTACAAACAATTTCACCGTGATTGGGACAACTACTCAGTACTCAGTAACATTTTCCTGATAACAGAATGAGGTGTAATTAAAATATAAAGTGCTATCCAATATAACAGTTGTTGACAGTATAACAGCTATTTCCATGAAAACATATTTCTTTGGCCTTATATCATGAATTTTTCATTTTAAAATTTAAGTATTTGAGATTAATCGAACTATATATTATTTCCACATAAATATTTCATCTGATTGTCTCAACTGCATCGGCTTATCATTGTACGGTTGTTGAATCAATCTCGTATTTCGATTCGCCATATCTGCCCGCACGGTGAGGTTGAGACAACTGCATTTCGATTGGAAATAGGACATGTTTTTATCAGTGTAAAAATCTTGAAAATGATGGTATAGATGTTATGAATTGTCGCTCCCAAAGGTTATGATAATGCAGCTGTTATGAGTAGTATACATGGAGAAGTGCAAGCTATTATTAAAGCAAAAAATAACAAAGCGATTTTTGTGGGCTGCAAAGATCATTCAATTAATTTATACGGCCAACACTCGTCAGTGGAAGCCATTTTTACATGTTTTTCTGCTTCGACTAGCCGCTGGGAAGTACTTGCTAAACACAACAAAGCAACTGTTAAAATACTCTTAACAGCGCATTGGAGTGCTCATTATGCTGCAGTAAAAGTATTGGCCGAAAACTTTGATGGGATTGTGGCTGAAATTGAGAAGTTATATGATCAACAAGAAAATGTAGACACTAGAGGCGCTGCACAGAACCTTAACAATGCAGCATGTGATTTTTCGTTTCTTTGCTATCTTTTGTTTTGGAATGATATTCTAAGAGAAATAATATCTGTGCTCAGATTGGATTGCAAAGCACGGGCTTGAATATTGATCAATTAGCTACAAAAATAGAGTCAATTCATAACGAAGTCTCATTGTAGAAGAGGCAATAGATCTTGCTGCGAAAAAATCGGAGGACTATGACATTCCAATGGAAAGCCGAATTCGTCATTAAAACGCAAAAAACGAACGGGTGGTGAGTTTGCACCTGATCTTGGACTGACACTGAGAGCTCAACTTAAAAAGGACATGTTGGAATGTCTTGACCGATTCAGTGTAGACTGACTATTCAGACTAGACTGTATTCAGACTAGACTGAAGTCAGTTCAAGATTTAGCTTCATTGTTCGAGGTTGTGCAGACAAACACTTAGCTTTTGGCGAACAGTGAAGAGTTAAAATTATCGGTATCAAAATTTACTGGTTTTTATGATGCGGTATTGGCAACAGAACTCCTCATAGAGATACAAAGGGTGAGGAGGGATTTAAAAGCGGCCAATGTTACAGTTTCTAGCTGGGTGTACCTAGACTTTTTGAAATTCATCGTAGAATGGGATTTTTTAGAATTTCTTCCGAATCTTACGGTCGCACTAAAGTTATTTATGGCTATTTGCGTATTAGTGACTTCGTGTGAGAGGAGTTTCAGCAAATTAAAATTAGTTAAAAATTACTTGCGGGCTTATAATAATAATGCTCATTTGTATTAATTAAAAAAAATTATAAATTACGTTTATCGGCTTTTTATTATTATTGACAGTTTTTATTTTTGGGGTGACACCACAATATCCGTCCCGGGTGCCACCCATGCTAGCTACGCCACTGCCCTACGTCATTCCTCAGTATTGCTTTCCACAAAATGTTTATTAGTTTTCTGTCCATTCATTCATTTTCTGTTCCTTTATTGTTAATTTTGATAATACTAATATGAACGCAGTTAATCGATCACGGGAAGTGCATACTTCTGAATATAAATCATGGAGATAGATGGTGCAAAATATTCGAAATATATATGTCCTTATATATAACGAGAACTCCTTTAAGTTCTTTACTTATGAGTGTTTTTTGTGCACTAAATTCATCTAACATAAATGTTATTGTTATAGCAGAAACATATAGATTTAGATCGTATCGAGACTGTGTAACGTTCTTCAGGACACACCCGAATAGAATAGTAGAATCAAAATCCATTTTTCCTTTTTTTTTATAATTTACAAATCCATTTCTTTCTTTTAATAATTTAAACCAATTAAAACCAGGGCTAAGTTTATATAATTGTTAGGTTATAAGTTAACTAGTCGTCAAAACTCATTTTTTCTATGTTAACGTCTCCAAACGAACACTGGATTCTTTTCTGAATGAACGGAGATTTATAAATGAACGATTTGGGTGATGATCAAACTTTTTGCTATAATTAAAAAACTTTGCGAAATCGATGAAAGCTCACTGAAGTAAAAAGACCAAGGAAATCTAAGAGAATTTGTGATGCAACTCAAATATACGTATTTGAAGAACCTTTAGCGTGTGGGAGAATTCAATAGCTAATAAAAATGTCACCTGTTAAATTGTGTGGAATGTTTCGACCATCAACAATAATAGACGAAGGAACACAATATCATAAACATAAACAATACAACCGATTGATCAAAAGCTTGGTGAAAACATTTAGGCGAATTATACAAAACAACCAATATTCAAACCTAAGTAATGCAACCGATTGGATAAAAACTTGGTGAAACAACATTTAGGCGAATTAAACTATATGAAAAAAATATATTCAACATACAGTTGAACGGTCACACCACCGAGGAGAAATAATTGTAAAAAAAAATGTTAATTGGGGAAATTGTGAAAACCTGTTGCATGAACTAAAATGCTATATAAACAGAAATTTATCGTACTTCGGTCTCTTCTATTTGGATCTACTATTCTATTTGGATCTGCTGTTCAATTCGGATCTTCTCTTCTACGTCGATCTTTCTTGAAGTTTCTCTCAAGAGGCAAAAAGGCGACGTCACATCTGGGCAGAAGAAGGAGAAAAAAAATATAATACCGGACGTCAACAATATATTAAAAAAAATGAGTATAAATTTTATTTATTTATTTAATTATTATTTTGTGTAATAGGTTTATTTTTTGTGGTTTAAATTATTAAAATTAGTGTTGAGTTAAATTTTTGAGTATATATTTTTATTTATTTATTATTTTTTTCTTGTATTTCATTTAATTAATTTGAAGTTAAAAGAGTAATGATTTTATTAAGTTAGACATTTTTTTCTTTGAGTTTCGTAATTATTTACAATAAACCTAATTTATTAAATTATTATTTTTTTGTTAGGCCAAAATTTAGATTTAGTGCAATAAAATTTAAACTGTAATTAAAAAAAAAATCAAATATAAAAATGCAAGTGAGTAAATTAAACGTAATGTTATAATAGAAATTTATTGTGTATTTTGGGTTTAATTTGTGTTTATGTTCTGTATTGTTTTTATAGTGTTGTTAAGTGAAAAATTTTTTGTTTGAGAAACAAAACTTATAATATTACCAGCAGCATTAAACAAAGGCCCGATCCCCAAAATTATTAAGCGTGGCGGCAAAGGTTCGTTACAACTGTCCTTACAGCAACTTATATTTCGTTGTCCGAAAAGTTTGAATCAGATTCAATGGCGATTAAACTTATCCTAATTACACTTTCAAGTTTACAAAATCTTTTTAGTAATTGCAAAATGGCTAAAATCTAACGGCTTGAATCTAAAATCAAGAATAGTAGTTTTTTTCACAACCTTACCATGATTTTGGAGGTTGACTTTTTTATTGGTAATATGCGAAACATCTCAACTTTTGTAATTTTTGCTATTACGAAACTTATTTTGTCATGCTGAACATGAACAACATAAGATGGTACGGCAACTAATACAACGTATAATCTTTTCGTCTTCCAAAGGTTTGCTTCCTCAAAAGATCTATTTCCCCTACATGAAATGTTTTATAACTGTTAGCTGAAGGAAATAAACATAGTTGACGATAAGCATTAATCAAAGATTCGACTTTTTTCCTAACAGCAGCATCACCAGTCGTAATTGAGTCAATGTTCTATTAAGTTTGAACATTTGAACATGTGGTCAACAGCGTTAAGCATTTATCAGATGGCAAGAACCAGATTCCAAAAGCAGCATTTTCCATGAACGAGCTATAATAATTTGGGCTTTTATTGAAAATTTATATAATATTATTTTTTTACTATGCCGGATAGCTCAAAAATAAACTATATGAAACCTGAAAACACGGAATTTACACGACAAACAAACCATCACTTGGAACTCTCTTACATGAAAATTTAATCTATTAATTTACTAACATAAAGAAATTAATTTATCAAAAAAACTAATCAAAAATTATATAAATTAAAATTTAAGCTTACATTATTTATCTTGATTTCTTCAATGTTGGCTTCGTCGTGACTCCCTTTATTAACAATTCCTGATTATACAATATATTTAGCACACTCATTACACGGAAACAGTGCTACATACATTGTGCTTCCTTTGATACACGAACAGTTTTCATTTAAAATCACATTCACTTCTGCATGCACCACGTATAAATTTTTATTGTTTAATGTATTCAATTCTTTTCCCCATGGAAATTCATCATCACTGCAGCCAAGTGGAAGCCCATTATAACCAATTCCCACAATTTTACTATCGTTATTTACGAATACGGCACCAACTTGTGTTGTTGGATCTTTACTACGTTTTGCTGTCAGAAATGCAGCTGCCATAAAATATTCAGACCAATGAAGATAATCACGACGCTTTTTAATTTATAATTTGTTTTCTTTTTCTCACAATAATCAAAATAAATTACTTTCCCCAAGGATTTTTGAACCAATTCATCACTATTTCTCATGTAAAATAAATTAACAAAAAAACACAATCATATTTTTCCTTTACCATTTTTTCACAAAAGAATTTGATTTTTATTTTCATATTATGTAAAGAAAACTTGAGCAATTATTACAATAAGAAATCATATTAGATTTTATCACAAATTAAAATAAAATTTAATCCTACTAACATAACAAACATGTATATTATTTTTTTTTATTCAATTTCCAATTTTGTACTAATGAACTCTTTAAGTTTTAAAATTATACTAATCGAAATGATTAAAAAAATTCTTATTTTTATATCATAAGTTCGGCTTTCTGTTTCGCTTTCCAGCAATCATAAACAATTTCTCCAACGTATAAAAAAAACATTTAAAACTTGTATTCCTAATTGAAATTATTTAAATCATTTAAACGTTTAAATGTACAGTGGTACAGATAAACGTCACAATTGAAGAAAGTTAACAAAATTATTATTAAGTTTGAAAACTACTATTTTCAGAGTAAAGATTACCATAGTCCGCCGTAACAGAGCGAACACCATGTATCTACGTTTTATTACTTTTTTTTTTTTAAAGGCGTTCATGCTCCATGTAGGAGCGTTGCCAGGTTGATCAGCTTTGAATATTCACCACGGTCATTCGCAACAGCGACATAATTACCATGGCAGCCGATTTTTTTAAGGTCGTTTATTACGTCAGTCTCCCATTGTAGTCGTGGTCTACCTCACGGTCGCCCACTCCCTGGGGTATTAACGTACATTTTTCTAATCATTCCAGACTGTGAATCGGCTCGTAGAACATGCCCAAACCAAGCAATCCTATTAGAACGGATACCACCTATTATATCAGGACCCTCAAGAAGGTCTGTGATCTCAAAGTTATACCGGGTTCTATACTCTCCATCGTCTGTCTTAAGTGGACCAAAAATGTAGCGTAGGATCTTACGCTCAAATACAGATAAATGCAATTCGTCATTTTGTGTAAGGGTCCACGTTTGTGACCCATACATCACAACCGGTCTAATCAATGTCTTGTATAACTTGAACTTGGTGTTAGTTGATACATACGGTGATCCAAGGAGAGGTTTAATTGAGTAGAAAGTTCGATTACCTGCAGCGATTCGAGCTTTTATATCTGTAAGTATGCTGTTGTTTGAGTCAAGCATTGATCCCAAATATTTAAAAGATTCAACTCCCTCAATTCGTTCATCGCCGCACATCAAATCTTTCTTCTCAGCCTCCCTTGAAACATTCATATGTTTGGTTTTATTGTAGTTAATTTGCAGACCAATTTTTCTAGCACCACTCTCAAGCGACTTGAAAGTCTCACTCATAACAGCTTCACTTCAGCCGAGGATGACAACATCATCAGCGTAAGCAATCATCTGTACTGAGTTTATTGACAAGATATTGTTATTAGTCGGTAGTTTCTTTTGATGGCACACATATTCCAAGGCTAAATTAAAAAGTATAGGAGAGATAGCATCACCTTGTCTTAAACCGGAGTCGACTTTAAAAACTCGTACACAGCATTGAGAGTTCTGTACTGTCATTTTGCATAGTGATACCAGTTTACCAGGAATGCCCATTAACACCAGAGCAGACCATAGAGTCTCTCGTTCGAGAGAGTCGTAGGCCTGCCTGAAATCAACGAAAAGTTGGTGCACAGGTATGTTGAACTCTCGGCACTTTTCCAAAATCATCCTTATCGAGAAAAGTGCATCGGTAGTACCTCGGCCCCGCCGGAAACCACACTGATATTCTCCAAACAGTTGTTCAGCAAAAGGATTGATTTTGGATAGCAAAATGTAAGAAAAGATTTTATATGCTGTGCAAAGGAGAGCGATTCCTCTGTAGTTTGCACATTGTAGGCGATTACCTTTTTTATGGATTGGTATCAGCATAGCTGTGTTCCAGTCCTGTGGCATGGTTTCAGTCCTCCAGATCATTTGAACAAGTTCAAACAATCTTAAGGATAGAGTTTTGCCACCATGAACAATCATTTCGGATGTTATATCGTCGATACCAGGTGCTTTATTGCGTTTTAATTTAGACAGCGCCGCTTCGAATTCCTCTTTGGTTGGTTCGTCTACATGTACCTTTGACGCACGAATAAGCTTTGCTCGTCGCCCGACTTGTTGCTGGTCACTTAAGTTGAGAAGATTCTCAAAATAAGCGGCCCAAGTATCTAAAATATTTTTAAGGTCTACTTGTAGCTCCCCATCTTCGTTTTGAATAGCAGTCAATCTAGTTTGAGGGCCCTTCTTTAAGGTTTTAACCTGTTGAAAGAAGTTACGCGATTGATGTTCCTCTTATTGAAGCTTTCAATCTCCTCACACTGTCTCTTCCACCATTCTCTCTTCGTTCGTCTACATAGCTTTGTAACGGCTTGTCTTGCCAGTTTATAGTTCTCCTTCGTGGACCTGGTGTTGCGTCCTTGTAGACACTTCAGATAGCAATCTCTTTTGTATTGAATAGCATCAAGGCATGCTTGATCCATCCATGGCTTCTGGGAGTGGTTCTCTGGTCGTCCAAGTATTCCCTCAGCAGCGCTTAAAACAGCATCTTTGAGCAAATACCATGACTTATCGACGTCTCCATTAATGGTTTCTGATTTCTCCAATGTTTCGGCAATATGGATTTGATATCTCTCTTCTGTTTCAGCATTCTTTAATGATGAGATGTTAAAACGTTTCCGTTGATTGAATTTTGGAATGCCTGGATTTGGGAAGTGGAACCTTATCGTTGCACATACAAGGAAGTGGTCACTTCCAATGTATGCACCTCTAAAGGATCTCACATCCAGAACGCTCGAAAAGAAACGTGTTGTTTACTAGAACGTGATCAATTTGATTTCGAGTATTTCCATTCGGTGAGACCCAAATCTGCTTATGACTCGATCGATGCGGAAAGAACGTACTGGCAATTCTCAAATTATTTGACAATGCAAACTCAGTCATTCTCTCACCATTATCATTCGAATTCAAATGCAAGCTGTTGGGACCCACCACATTTCCATAAGAGATATCTGTTCCAACCTGTCCATTAAAGTCACCAAGAACCATAATGAAGTCGCGTGTTGGTGTTTGTTTCATAACCTCTTCCAGTGCTATGTAGAAATTATCCTTCTCGTCGACGGTCTTAGCTTCAGTTGGTGCATGCACGGCAATAAGAGAAATATTGTTATATGTACCGCGTACACGTACACGGTAGCAGATCCTCTCACTGACCGGGATGAATTTCATCACGGCTTCTTGTATGCGTGCACCAACAAGAAAGCTAGTTCCAAATTCTCTTCGAGAAGGATGACCACTACAGTATAGAGAGTGACTATCCAAATCTTGTTTTCCGATTATCGGCTGTCTAATTTCTTGTAGAGCAATAATATCCATCCTATACCTCTCAGCCTCTGTTTCTAGACTTATAAGAGCATCAGAAGCACTCAGGCTGCGCACGTTCCACGTTCCGATTCAGTAGTCTGGTCCTTTTTCACGTCCAGGTAAAATTCTGTTGTTGTTTCCGGGTCTGTTTTTCTCTTTCTGATAACCAAATTTAACATATTAGTTTTTTCCGGGGTTAGGGTGTTAACCTTAGGCCCAACCCAAATTGTCGTGAATGGGTCCGTTCTGCATATTAAAGTCACCAGAAACAACCTTTTTACACGTTTATATAGCGAGCCGCTTGATTCAAGACAGACGCCCGCTCCAAGCCGCCCCTGACATGGAGAACAGACGCTTGAGTCGCATTGGTTGTAGAGCGCCAATTCGCCATGATGTAGCGTCATTGACTAAGCAGTTTTTACTCTGCTTGTCTCCAATACACCAACCTAATTCTGTCAGCATTACCCAGGCAGCACGGCGTGGACGTCGAATTTCGGATTTCGCTACGTTTTATTACTTATGTAGGGATATTTCACCACATCTTTTGAGGGGTTTCATCTTTAGTTTTTGACATGTTTTAAAATATGTTTGGTTAGGTTTATGCTACTTTATTAAACATTAATTAATTTTCTTCAGAATATTAGGGGAGAGTTGCCATATGCGTACCACTTAATTTTGAAGGCAGTTTAAATATTCTTTAGCAGGCATCCCAAGTAACAAATTTTGTTTACAAATTTATTACAGTACATTTACTCTGTAATCGTAAAGTTACAGTGGTAACTGTACCGTAAACGTTCAGTAAGTGTTTCGTATACATTTTGGGGAATAATTTTGGCTTTTACTGAACGTTTACGGATATCAATTTGCGAAAGAATTATGTATGATTACAAACACGTACGTAGTGTTACAGAAAGCAAAATGTATGCGATTTTTATCACTACGGATTACTTACAAAAAAGTTACAATCTCATACTTTAATACGAAGTTTTAGATGATTTTTTGTAAACAAAAAATATAAATAAATAAACAAATACAATAATATATTTTATGTTTATAAAATGCAAATGCCAAAATATAATGGCATAACTAATTTTGTATAGTTGGATGTCAAAATTTACAAACGAATAATAAAATTTCGATTAAATTTTGGAAATACTTTTAAATTAATAATGCGCCATAAAAATAATAAATTATTAAATATAATTTTAAAAAAAATTTTGTATGTCAATTTATTTTAGAGAGATAAAATTATATAAAATTTGTTTTATTATTTTCATAAATTTAAGTTTTTCTAAAATACTTATAACATAAGTTATAAAACCCAACAAAGTTTCATTAAATGTATTTTGTTATTTTTTTTAAATATAGTCAAATATTAATTTTGCATAAAAATGGCTGATAGTCTGGGAGCCCGCCGACATAAACAGCAACTCATAAATACTCTTCTATAATTTTTTGTGTGGCTTAATTACGCCTAGTCTACCACTTTTTTTTCTCTATCATAATTTTCTTAGCCGCGGCTTTTTCTCTCCAGTAATTTTTAAACTTGTCAATATCGTATTAAGCTAAAAATTTATAGATACTCTATTTTTAAAAATTTTAATATCAAGAGAAATTCATGAATCGCGAGAAAAAAAACTTGTCCGACAAAAAGTTCGGTACGTTAAGGGTGTCTACCGAGAGAAACATGTAATAATAACAATTTCGAAAAATTTATGGATAACCACCTGATTTTTATGAAAAATGCTTCAAAAAGGTATGTAAAATCACGTCCCCACATCGTCCGACATGACAGATTCACCAATTTGCCAGTCCGACAAGCGGGCATTGACATTTTCACGGCTACCTAAAATTTATTCATAACAGTCGGACAAAAAGAAATTAACATATTATAGAGCAGAATTTACCCTGTAGTACAAGTGGCGGACAAATATGTCGTGCCAAATCAATAGTCCGACAAAAAAACATCGATCGACAACATCATTTCAATACTTTATTTTTTCCAAGTTCATAAATAATTTTAGTTTCATTAATTACAATAATAAATGAATGGTAAGGAATGTGAATAGTTAATAACATGCATTAAACTAATAATAGGAACTTTTATTAACAATATGTAATAATATGTAATACAATGATTCATTAATAATTAACATGAACAAAATTTGTATATATACATAGATATTTTTTTATTGAGCATGACAAATAGGGTTGCCACGTGTCCTACTTTCGGTAGGACAGTCCTACTTTGGAGCAAGAATGTCCTACGTCCAACTTTACTATAAAAATGTCCTACTTTAGGCAAAGTGTAATACAATATCTTACACCGAAAAAAATAGATTTTTTTTCCAACCTATTTCTCTCAAAAAACGCGTTAGCAAAATAAGTAATCGTGATTGCACCTTTACTTATATTAAATTTGTAACCGATTATTTTATTTTATGTCGAAAGGTTAGCAACAATTAAGCAAACAATTTACATCGCTAATGACATATGTGAATATCTATGCTTTTTATTGCACGATTTATTCAGGTGGTAAACCACCACCATTGTTTAAATAATTTTGAATTAAACCCACCGTTAATCCTCTGTTTTTTTTAAAATAACTTTTGTTACAAATTAGCTGTTCTTAGTATTATTAATAAAATAAAATGACTGAACTGAATTTTGTTATAAAGCAAAACATTTGGCTACAGAAAGCTAACGATTTTGAAGGAAAATGTAAATATACTAAACAGAACTATTTATGGTTTACAACATAATAGACTAAGAGCCCGCGACGGCCAGACCTTCGTTACTTTATAAAAGCTGAAAGTTTCTCTGCGCATACCCCTACTCAGGTAGGAAGGATTAGCGACATATGTAGTTTGGATCATAGTTACTTTGGCAGGGAGCAGGTGCCATAGGAGCCTCCAAAGTTTCGTGAAAGTAAAAAAGCTAATTTTTTTATATATTCTTCAGGATGGTATTAGAAGTCACGTCACCCATTGCCAGACACTTACTATACACACAACTTTGCCAGATTTCCTTACTGCAAATGGCGGTCAGCTTTCCGGTGTACGCAGCAGTTTTTATAAATTTTTAAATTAAATATTTACGTCTGATTGCCGCTGACACCGCTGTTTTTTTGGCTCAAAAAATCATAAATTGCACAGAGAAACTGAACGTAAGTTTTTTTTCGGATGTCTTTTCAAGAATATTTTAAATTTTTAATTTTTCTATCAAATTTTGATACTTCCGAGTTCCGTCGAATAAAACATAGAGTGAATGATAGCTTTAAAATTGTTTATTTCGCGAAAATTGTCGGTGAGATCTAAATTTTTTGATTCCAATAGATGCAGGAACGTTTATTCTGTAATATATTTTACAATCCGACGTAAATCTTTGATTTCATAAATGTTATATAGTTATATACATCCTTAGTAGCAATTATAAAATATAAAAAAAAAAGACAGAATCAAAACAGAATTTCATCAAAAAAATTGAAGCTTCATAAAATCTATAATTTCCATGCGTCGGACTGGAAAATCGGAGAATATATCGTGTCCGACAATTTAACAATTGGATTCTACATACTTTTTTCTAGTAATCCTGTAAAAAACAGCTGGTTATGTGGAAGTATGCTGTATTTACGCTCACAAACGCAAATACTGTAAACCATCACGGATTTTCAATTGAAAAATAACAATTTGTTCGATTTTTATGAAAATGGTAATATTTTACTGTCGGACAACTTGTTCAACTCGTTGTAAGCTTCATTTAACAGCAAAAAATCGAAAGCGGAAATTGTTATGAATAAATTTTAGGTCGCCGTGAAAATGTCAATGTCCGCTTGTCGGACTGGAAAATTGGTAAATCTGTCTTGTCGGACGATGTAAGGACGTGATTTTATATACCTTTTTGAAGCATTTTTCATAAAAATCAGGTGGTTATCCATAAGTTTTTCGAAATTGTTATTATTACATGTTTCACTCGGTAGACGCCCTTAGCGTACCGAATTTTTCGTCGGACAAGTTTTTTCTCTCGCGATTCATGAATTTCTCTTGGTATTAAGTTTTTCAAAAATAGAGTATCTAAAAATTTTTAGCTTAATACGATATTGACAAGTTTAAAAATTACTGGAGAGAAAAAGCCGCGGCTAAGAAAATTATGATAGAGAAAAAAAAGTGGTAGACTAGGCGTAATTAAGCCACACAAAAAATTATAGAAGAGTATTTATGAGTTGCTGTTTATGTCGGCGGGCTCCCAGACTATGAGTTTTCAATTATAAGCTTTCAAATACAAGTTAGGTCTATGTAGATATACAGAGAGTACACAGAATATATACATTTACATTTTATTTACATTTACACTTCCATATTTAAAATGTTTACATGTTAACGTAATGTAAACACTATGTGTTTGATCTGTAAACATAATCATACAATTACAACTTCCAATTCAAAAAATTTACATGTATAAATTATGTAAACGTTTAGTATTAGCCTGGTTGTTGTGCATTTACATTTACACCTTCCTTTTACAAATATTTACTTGTATATGTCTTGTAAAAGCTTTGTATAAATCCTTTTACAACTTTTGACATTTGTGAAATAAACAAAAGTGACATTTATTTTTATTTGGTACAAGCAATCCTCATGTACTTAACTTTGGTATATGTCCAAATTTTTTTTTACATAAACGGGGGGTGGGAGACTATGTACATTTGAACCTACACAATTATTTACATTTACATATGTCAATAAATTAGTTAATGTAATCCTGGCATTGCGATTCGGCCAGATCTAAATATAATAAGTTTAAATGTATCTTGTAATTATCTTACGAAATTTTGCCTCATAGTGTTCTAAGCTTGGCATTGTTGGACCACAATAAAATGCAAATGATCTCCGAATTCCGAATGATCGGTTATACATAAAATCGACCAAAATTCTTTTTGCTATTAAAAATGGGAAGGCCGTCAATATTAAAGGTAACCGAAATATTAATTAAGTGATCCAAATTCGAAAACTTCAACCAACGTATTAGCTCATAATACCAAAGCTTTCCACTACCCGTCAAAATAATATTTATATTTTGAAGTGTTTGCAATAATTTTCGGGGATCCTTTGGTTAGAAATTAAATCCACGAAACTTTAAAATCACAAGTAATTCTTAAATTAATTAAGACTTAAGATTCGATTAACTAATGCCCAATATATTGAGTCGTCTATCACTGAATGTTGGCTATAAATTTCTTTATCATCGCACGATGGAAACAGACATCTTTTATTATACAAAAATTTTGACGTAAGAAAACTGTATAAATTATGTGACAGTATAAATACATTCCTAATGTAAATGTCCCGTAAATATACGGTAAGTATATAAGTTCTCAATAAAACAAAGTTTTGTAATTAATCTGTAACTGTAAAAATACATTTACAAGGCCAACGTTTAGTATATTTACAATGTAGCTATAAGCTCTCGTAGACTTTACACAATGTAGTCATTTTGTAGAAGAAATAATACAGTTACATAGTACATAATCAGAAACGTTACATTCGAAGCTATAAGTTTACTACTACACTGTAGCTTTACTGTGTACAATCAGAAACAATATTTTGTAGAAGTATAAATACCGCAACCTATTTTGAGTACAGTATGGGTACCGTAAATAAAACAACAATAGTTTGTGACTATAATATATACAAAATGTTACTTGGGATTTTAGCAAATATTATGATTTATGTTCATTTGTTAACTATCAAAGGTGCAATTTAACATAATTTTTTTAACTATTCATTGATAGATCATTGGGATATGACCATTTTCTTCAGACCATGCAAAAAGTACGATTAAGGACCGGTATCCTAAATGGTACCAGCCAGTTTCCAATATCGTACCTGATTGGAGGAATTAAAATTAGCTGCTAATTCCATTTGTTCTTCTGTCCTTTCACAATATTTCCGCTTTTCCATGCCAAAAAATTCAAAATTATTTTTTTTTGTTTTAAACAGTTTATTCACGCGGCGAATTCGACATTAGTATCTTAAATCGTACCAGTACGATTTCGAAAACTACAGTGTGGAACGATTTAGGAATAAGTCGTCCCGTCAAATATTTGAACCTAACCTTACAATATTATTATCAGCGTTTCTTAAATTCAATAAAATAAATAATAAAACATAATCAGTTCTCAAAAGTATTTAACGCTACCTCAGAAACTGTACAAATATATGAAATTCAGTCGAATGAAATCGTTTAAAATTAATATCAAACCTACCTGAATGTTTTTTACTTTTGCTATTCACATGAAAAAACTATACTGATTGTTGTTTTGTTTCTACTTTATCGGCTTAGATAAAAGTTAATATGTTAACCACCAGATTGCATAAAACTGTAATAACTATTGAATAATGGCACTGGTACGATTAAAGTGACCAGTACGCAAATGGAAACTCTCCCCTATAATAATTGATTTTTTCAATTAAATAAGCATAAATATAGGAGTTTAATTTTTACCGAAACCGGTAAAGAAATAGAAATTTAACTATTTTTTGATAATGTATTTTAGGGTGATTTACCGGTTAACCGATTAACCGGTATTGCAAACCCTAGTATTCGGTTGGCTCTTGTTTAATAACTAAATAAACATTGTTATTTGTAATTAAAATCTGTCTTCATTTTTCATTACCTAAATCCACAAACACAACACAACATGTGTCACAACAACACAAAAAAACATTTTGAAACCTAGGAAACAACATGCATTTTGAGATGTTAATGGTCATACATTTTCTTATAGCTTAAGTAACAAAGCCAAAAATATTCTTTTTTCATATTATCAAAAAACAGAGCATCAAATATTTTTGCAATCGTCTTTTTCTTTCAAATTTTTTCCTTGTCAGTCTTAAGATTTTCACTTGTTACTTCACTATTCATATTTCATATTTTCAAAATTCTATTTACTTACTAAACAAATGAAAACAATGTCATTGAGTTTATTTACATTCAAAACTAAAAAGATAATCTAGCTTAACTATCATCCATTACTAATCTAAGTTTTTGTTACAGTTTAAATTACTTGTGCATAATTCAAAATAACAAAAACAATTTTTTTTGTTTTCTTATCCAAATTGGTTTACAAAAACAACTTTAAAACTTTAATTTTTTTGCTCTCTGTAACTTAAGAAAACATAGAAATTCTAATAAGCAGTTTTATTTGAATTACATAATTTATGAAAAATTAAAGAAAACTTTTAAGAACAGAATGCGCTTTTTAAAGAAAACTCAAAATAGATAACCCAAATAAAATAAAACAATATAAGTTATAACTATGCATTTCTAAAAATTATTGAAATGATTTTATTTTCTATAATTTCAAATGCTCAAGGCCATTACAACAGTAGGTGGAGCAAACATCTCTGTTATGTTAAAATAGGAGAAGTAACATATGCCACGCTTGAAAACTAATTTAAAAAAATTTTTACAAAAAAGTAAAATTATATCACAGAACAAATATATAATAAACTCAAACATAAAAAAGAAATAAATTAAATTTTAGAAACAAAACAAAGAAAAAAATTAAAAAACTTTAATTCTTAATTTTATGGGGCAAAAAATTCCAAACAAAACGCGAAGTGTCAAGTTATTTAAGTATTTAAATTTAAAGCAATAAAATTTAGGTTATCTAAATAGAAGGTAAATTCAACGGCTACTGCTGTTGTTGATGCTCTCTTTTCGTTGGTTTTTGCAACACAAAATTTATAAGCAAAATTACCAATAAAAAAGTGATTTATTGCTATTTCCGCAATTTTTTTTTATTTTGCTTCTGCAAAATTTATTTTTGTTATCTTTTTCTATTCTTAGGTTACTTTTTGTGTTTATCTAACTAAACAGTACTATGAGAAATTTTTCGCGTTAACTTTTGTATGTTTATTTATAATTCTTTTCGGTAGAAACCGGCTAGAAAAAGATATGGAGATTATCGTAACCAATTAAATAGCAAAAATACCGACGGCCAACCAAAAACTGTGCCTTTTTCAAATGCATGCAAATGCATGGCGAGGAGTAACTGATTATGTCCTCTTCATAATCATTATAAAAATTTGGAACAAGGTTGTATGTTTTCTAAAATTTAAGAAAACAAATAAGTCTTTAAATAGTAATGATTGGATTAATCTTCTAAATAATAAAATATGGAGGGGCTGAAATCTCAAGCTCTGAGATATCAAGACTTCGCTTTTGATTAAGGATTTTGATATAGTTTTCGGCATAAGGCCTTTTATGAGGACATTGTTTTTTGTTTTGGGCAGCGATGTATATCAAACATAACTCTTTGTTGAAGTACATGTATTTATATTTCTGTTTAGAAATTTATTACAAAACTAACACGAAACATCAATACGGTGCCGGAAGATCATAACATATCATCATAGAGTAACATAATTTAGTGAAAATATGATACAATCAGAAAAACTACTCAAAAACCTTTCCATTTATCGTTTCGAGAAAATATTACAAAATCACAAATTCATATTTCTTTCAAAATTCCAAAAATATTGTAAAAATTAAATAAAATCAAACTTTTTTCAAAATTCTAAAAATATTCCAAAAATTATTACGAAATCAAAGATTAAACTTTTTTCAAAAATTCTGAAAATATTGCAAAAATTATTACAAAATCAAAAATTGAAACTTATTTTTAAAATTCCAAAAATTATAATAAAAATAAAAATTTAAAATTTTCCAAAATTCTAAAAATATTCCAAAAATTCTTACAAAATCATAAATTGAAACTTTTTTCAAAACTCTAAAAATATATATATAAAATTCACATATTCAAAAATTCTATTTTTTTTTCAAAATTCTAAAAATATTGCAAAAATTATAACAAAATCAAAACTTTCTCCAAAATTCTAAATATATTGCAAAAATTATTACAAAATCAAAACTGCAAACTTTTTTCAAAATTCCAAAAATATTTCAAAAAGTATAACAAATTCAAAAATATTCATGTCACATTTACGTCATACAACAGTTAAATTTTTTTTCCAAAAAATTGGCTAGAAAAATAAATGAAATCATTTACTTATAATGCACTTATTATGAAATAAAATTCTCAATAATAATAATATCATTTTTATTTCATACAAATAACTAATTTTACTGTTTTCTAAATAAATAAATGAAAATCATTCTTTTGACACACTTGACATTATTTTTTTGACAAACTTATGACGCCATAATTCTTAATAATAATAATAAAATTTTATGTCATACAAATAATTAATTTTATTTTTTCCAAAAAATTGGGTAAAAAATAAATAAACCGAAGTAAAATCTTTCTTTTGACACACTTGACAACATTTTTTGACAAACTTATAATGCAATAATCTAGTTTTTGGTCTTACATACCAATCCCGAGATTTCTTCAAATTCAATGTTTCTATTCGTAATCACTTAAAATGAACGTTTTTTAAGCAAAAAATATGCAAATTTCCTTGTTTTGACAATTTTTGAAATCCGTCCAGCACTTTTCTAGATTTCGTCGGTTGTGACGGCTGGCAGACAGACTTACATTTTTTTTTTGATTATTTAGAATCAGTAGGTCCTAAAACGTCAACAAATGCCAAAAAAGGTGGGGATAAGAATTTCACTTTTGGCTCCTGAATGCAATACTTAGATTTTTTCAAAACCAAAGTAATTTTTTCAAAACCGAAGTAATAATATAAACTAATAAAAGAGCTTTTACGAGATGTTATGGGAAATGCTTACATTTTTTTTATTACATCGATTTAATGTGAATTAAAATTTTATTTAATAGCATATTTACTGGTCAAAATCTTAGGATAAAAAGAAAACGAAGGAGAGCAAAAATAAATAAATTTAAAATTACAAGGAAAAATATGGATTTATAATAAAAAGCAAAACCAAAGAAACGATAATTTTTTTATATATACATATATATTTTTTGGGATTATCGATTGTAATCGAAAAAATTTTTGTAGGAAATTTTTCACAGGGGAATTACTTGATTTTATGTATTTACTTAAGATAAAACAATAATCGATCTGCGTTTGCTTGTTTTTTTTATATGGATGCTTAATAATGTCTTATATTTTAAGAGTTATGTTACAAGGAATGATAAAGATGTTAGATTTTGTTTAAGGGGGTAAAGATTTGGGTTTTATAGGTTATGATTTTATTTTGGATTCAGAGTAGGATTATCATAAATTTAGATTTTAATGAAATTTAAAAACAAAACTTGATCTTTAGTATTGAAATAATATGGACGAAAATGATGATAAGTATTCCAACTGTATGTATTTGCTTGACACATTTCCATTTTATTTTCAAAAAGCTCAAATTACGAAAATCCTGTCATCATCCTACATTATATTTTCAAAACAATATCCATCTTTCTGGTAGGGTATCTTATATATTGTGAGTATATAAACATTACATGTTTTCAATTGTGAAATTTTTGAGTCTGGCATTTTGGTTTTAGAAAATTGTTGCTGCTGTATAATCACAATATATTAGTCGGATGTTTGTTACTTAGATATTAACATTGCTGGATATTTAGACATGATGAATACTTTTTTTGCTATTTTAAATCATCTAAAAATACTTTCTATATTCCCATTATAAATTCGAACCCTTTTTCATTCATTATCATATTCTCATAATATAATATTATGTTTTTTTTATCGCAATAATTTATCCCCAGTCACTATATTTATTTAACACTATATTATAGAAATTGACAATAACTCACCTGTCGTCTATTATGTTCTCGTAGTTATTTTTATTCCTATATCATACCTCATAACCCGAACGCGTATATGGGTTTAGATGATTAGATATATAGTGAAAAAAATTATGAGCCAACATTATTTTCATTAAATTTTTTTTGTCATAATAAGAAGAAAATAAAAAATATTATAAAAATAAAGAAAATATAATATCTTACAATAATTTATGCCCAAGACGTGAGAATGAAAAAAGAAAACCAAATCTAAAATTTTTTGCTTCATACGAGTAGGGAGTGCTTTTTACTTACTATAAAGTAGGTAAGTAGAAAATGAAGAAATAGTTGACTAAGATTCAAGTAGTTGAATGGAAAGTTTTAGAATTTTTAAAATTTGAAGATTTATTTTAGTGGTGTCCGGAAAAACATTTATCTAATTTCGTGCCTTACGTTTCGAAGGTTTCTAAAGACGAATTTTCTTTATGTTTTATTTTATTTTGTATTCAAATTTTAGTTACAAATTGTTTGGTATAAAATTTATGTGAAAAAAATGTATGTTTTATTCAGTGAATATTTAAAGTTTTATGGAGTTTGTATGGGGGAATAGTTATATGTTTATTACCTTCCGTTTCAGATTGTATGAATGACGATTGTGATAATTTGCTATCGTTGTTAGTAGAAAGAGTTGTTGGTAAGTATGATTTGGCATTATATAGATCTGTCTTAGAAAATAAAATTCCCTATGTTCCCCATATCTGAAGCATATACATTGAAACAAATTCATCATATATGGATGGATATCAAAATTCTGGAAATGTAAAAGAAGATTATAACAACAATTTTAATATCATTTATTTATTGTTGTTGACAACAGGTAACCGAATCGCCTATTTAACTTATTTTAGAAATTAATTTCTTTTCATTAGAATAACATAAGTACACTCATATTTATAACATTACTAGATTAGAAGATTAGATTAGAAAGAGTTGGACAGGTTGCACGAGTCAGAACTTGTCGTGGAAATCAAATTCTACGGTCCATAGAGCCTAAATAACTGTTAAATTGAAATCAATTGTAGTCACGTTATAACAGCAATCATATTCACTTCCTAAAAATGTTAAATAAACATCGAAATTTTATTCGTCTAATTAAGATTAATAATCCTTCAAAATCTCCAAACTATTACACTTATTTATTTTGTAACATTGACTAATCTAATTAACATACAATACATATGTTATTCTTCCAATTACATTAACGTAAATCAATAAGCAAGTCATCAACCAAAACAAATAACAAATAATATAGAACAAACTAAGTATATTCAACTTAGCTCAGATATCTAAATTCTCATAATGTATTTTAAATGATGAAGTTTAACTTATATAAAATTGTATTAAATTTGATGACTACAACCTAAAATATTACAAAATGAAAATAATATTAAATTTACGAAAATAAATATAATTTCCGCTGAATAAGGTAAATATATTTATTTCATATGAAATTGACCGATATTACCTTTACATAATAGATCGATCGTCAATTGGATGATCGATTAATTTATTAAAATAAATATAAACCTGGGAGGAGATTTTATAGAATATAGCGGAGAAATCATATACAAATTGTACTATAAATTAAAGGAAAATTGTAATTAAGAATCAATTAATAAACTTATCTTAAAGTTTAAAGTTTGTTTTATTTAAACCTTTAACTGGAAGAAAGTCTGCGCAATAGGCCTTAGTCTACGGGTTCGCATGGGGTCGCCAGCATAAAGACTTTCTTTCCATCATATATTAAAGAGAAATCAAGTAACATCACATCAAGGCAACTCAACCAGATACGTCCACCATATGGCGACCTAAAGAGCAACGAACCGAAAGAATCTACTAGGCCACATTTAAGAAGACAACAAATATAAATAAAAACAAGAATAGCAGATCGATGTGTAGCATACGTCTAATACAACAACGAAAATTTCTGGGCTACATAAAGAAATTTTTTTATATATAAACGAAACACAACTTAGAAGCTTGATTCACGATGGGCAATCAACAACAAAAACCAGATAAAGAAGAAGAACAATTGTTTGTAACAATTACAAACGGATCAGGATCCGCCACCAACCTCAACCTACAGGGCGCACAGGGAAAATATTTTACAAAGGCAGAAGTAATCACGTACGCCGTGATCATTGTCATAGCATTATTATTCGTAGCATACAAAATAAAGGAATATATAAGACCAATGATCAGCAAACGAATCATTGCAACAAACATAGACCGCGTCTAAAACAAGAATTCAACATTTCAATCAACAAACCTGCTCATCATTAAAAAAATATTATATTAGATTTAAACGTAAAATAAATTGAATTAAAATAGTTTTATATTTCAGTAAATATAAAAAAGTCAGACAAGTGCGAATAAAATTCGCTCATCAAGGGTTCCGTGAATGTAAAAGAACACAATATCAAAAATTATTGACAAAAAGTTGTGTTGTAATGTCCTTATATTTTCAGACCATAGACACATAACAAAATAAATGTTAAATTGTAAATGTCAATAGTAAATTACAATCAAATCTACATTGATCAAAAATGGCAAAAAAAATGTTAATTCAGGTTAAATATTATCCATAGATGTTTTTCGTAACTTAAAAAAGATTCAATTACACCAGCTTGTAAATGGATTAAATTTGATTATTTTTTCGGTCAATCGAGTGTCGAAATTTAGGGGTGTGGAAAGGCTACATACTAAAAATATTTTTTTTTTTATAACACAAAAACTCTGCATTGCAAAATTCTAAAAAAATTGTAACATTTCTTAAATTAAGTGCTCTTTCATATATACACCCCACACATTCGGGTCAAAAATGGTTTTTTTCCCTCCCCACACCCATCCCATAAACACACAGAAATATAATTATTTGAGTCTTCGATATGATTTTCATTCAAAATTTACCAATATTCCTGTCTCTGTGAATATTGTCAAATTTTTCAGTCAGTCATCGTCGAAAGGTAGGCGGTGGCACGATCTGAAATTAGCCCGTTCTTATCCATAACTCAAAAACTGTGCTGTAGTTTTCATACAAAACTTACCAAATTTCCTAACTCTGTGAGTTTTTACAAATTTTTCTGTGATTTAGTGTCGAAACGTATGGAGGGGGGGACGGTCTGAATTTTGCACTTTTTCAACAGTAACTCAAAAACTGGGCAACGCGAAATTCTAAAAAAAATTGCAACGAATTTCAAATTAGATGTTCTTTCAAATGACACCCCACTCGCTTGAGTAAAAAAAAGTTTTTTTTTACCCCCTCTACCCCGGTCTTTTAAACACACAGAAATATAATTATTGGAGACTTCGCTATAGTTTTTGTACAAAATTTACCAAATTACCTAACTCTGTGAATTTTTACAAATTTTTCTGTCTACCAGTGTCGAAACGTATGGGGGGGAACGGTGTGAATTTTGCACTTTTTTCACAATAACTCAAAAACTGGGCACCGAAAAATTCTAAAAAAAATTACAACGAATTCTAAATTAGATGTTCTTTCAAATGACACCCCACTCGCTTGGGTCAAAAAACATTTTTTTTACCCCCTCTACCCCGGTCCTCTAAACTCACAGAAATATAATTATTGGAGACTTCGCTATAGTTTTCGTACAAAATTTAGCAAATTTCCTAACTCTGTGAATTTTTACAAATTTTTCTGTCAATCAGTGTCGAAACGTATGGGGGGGGAACGGTCTGAATTTTGCACTTTTTTGACAATATCGCAAAAACTGGGCATCGCAAAATTCTAAAAAAAACTGCAACGAATTTCAAATTAGGTGCTCTTTCAAATGACACCCCATTCGCTTGGGTGAAAAAAAGTTTTTTTTTACCCCCTCTACCCCGGTCCTCTAAACCCACAGAAATATAATTATTGGAGACTTCGCTATAGTTTTCGTACAAAATTTAGCAAATTTCCTAACTCTGTGAGTTTTTACAAATTTTTCTGTCAATCGGTGTCGAAACGCATGGGGGGGAACGGTCTGGACTTTGCACTTCTTCGACAATATCTCAAAAACTGGGCACCGAAAAATTCTAAAAAAAACTGCAACGAATTTCAAATTAGGTGCTCTTTTAAATGACACTCCACTCGCTTGGGTCAAAAAAAGTTTTTTTTTACCCCCTCTACCCCGGTCCTCTAAACACACAGAAATATAATTATTGGAGACTTCGCTATAGTTTTCGTACAAAATTTAGCGAATTTCCTAACTCTGTGAATTATTACAAATTTTTCTGTCAAACAGTGTCGAAACGCATGGGGGGGAACGGTCTGGACTTTGCACTTCTTCGACAATATCTCAAAAACTGGGCACCGCAAAATTCTAAAAAAAACTGCTACGAATTTCAAATTAGGTGCTCTTTCAAATGACACCCCACTCGCTTGGGTAAAAAAAAGTAGTTTTTTACCCCCTCTACCCCGGTCCTCTAACCTCACAGAAATATAATTATTGGAGACTTCGCTATAGTTTTCGTACAAAATTTAGCAAATTTCCTAACTCTGTGAATTTTTACAAATTTTTTCTGTCAATCAGTGTCGAAACGCATGGGGGGGGAACGGTCTGGACTTTGCACTTTTTCGACAATAACTCAAAAACTGGGCACCGCGAAATTCTAAAAAAAATTGCAGCGAACTCCAAATTAGGTGTTCTACCAAATGACACCCCACTCGCTTGGGTCAAAAAAAGTTTGTTTTTACCCCCTCTACCCCGGTCCTCTAAACACACAGAAATATAATTATTGGAGACTTCGCTATAGTTTTCGTACAAAATTTAGCAAATTTCCTAACTCTGTGAATTTTTACAAATTTTTCTGTCAATCAGTGTCGAAACGTAGGGGGGGGGGGAACGGTCTAAATTCGCACTTTTTTTATTGTTAAAAAAATTGCTTTGTTTTTTAAATTAAGTGCTCTTTCAAATGACACCCCACTTGACCACATTTTAAATAGTGTTTTTACCCCTCCTCATTTCCACCCCCTTAATAAATCTAAGTATGTAAATATGACACTTTTTTATATTGTTTATTAAAAACGTACTAATTTTTCTATCATTCCAAGTACATTTGAAAATTTTCGATCTGATAGGTTCGGAGCTAATCGAGGTAAGAAAACGCGTCAAAAACGTCATTATTCAAAATTATACAAAAAAGGGTGAGGTGTAAAATTCCAAAATAAATTTTTATGGAATACTAAAATAAAGCCCTTTCATATGATACCCTACTTGAATCTATAAAAAAATGTATTTTCTCAAAGGTCTCACATCTCAGCCCTGTAAACCAAACGAAAACCACTTTAGTTTTATTTGTATCCGTCATTTCATGTGGACAGGTTAGTTTTATACGCATGCCAAATTTCAAGTTCATAGCATTTATAGTTTACGAGATAATCGATATAATATGAAAAACACGTTTTACTCTCACCAATAGTGTTCCGTATAAAAAACGGAACCCTAATATGCATAAATTTTGTTAATATAATTAAGATTAAGATAAATAAAAAATAATATTTACGCCTAAAATTATAAAAATATAAATATTTTGTTTTGTATAATTAATGCTTGCGCCTAAATTTATAACAAATTATTCAAAAAAAAAATGTTATTGTTATGTAATGGTCCAAATACATGTGCAGAATTCTGCATGCAGTGAAATTAGAACATGTGTTGTTATATGAGAGCAATTACATGTAAATTCTGCATGCAGAAAAATTCTGCAAGATATCTCTAATTCTAATTTCGCTGCACAGAGGCAGTGCTACCACAATCAAAAAAACAAAAACTACTTGAAAACTCAGATGAAAATGGATGATTTTGACATTTTGTTTGAAAATGAATTATTTTTTTTATAACTCAAATAAAAATGAATGATATTTTTTTGAAAATGAAATTATTTTTGTAATGATTATTTGTTTATAAAGATATTCAAATATTCTAAATAATCCAAATTATAAAATAATTAAAACTAATATTGTTAATAAATAAATTTTTGGGCAAGGATTATCGGAAACAGTGGTATATGTTATTTGAACTTAAATTTTAATTTAGACATAAACGTTTTTACAGGCAACGATTCAATTATTTTTTTCTATTTTTTAATTAAAATGACAGTTTTCTTTCACTTTCACAACTTTCACTTATAACTATTTCATAATACGTAAGAACACAAACTGTCATTGTTACGAAAATTCTGCACGTCAAATATATAAAAATTCTGCACATTTATTTTAGATGCAGATATGCATGCAGTACTGCGTGCAGACTTTCTGCACATGTATTTGGACCATAATTTTAAAATAAAAATTATGAAAATAATGAAATACTATATTATTTCATGTTAGCAAAAAACATATATATGTCAATATACACAAATAAAATTTTTAGGGCAAATGACAAACAAAAACAAAATAAATATGAATAAATGAATAAAATTTTGCTAAATTCCAATTTTTTTTTTATAGAATAAATTTAACGAAAAAAATGATGATTTTAATTTCTTCTGAACAAAATGGAATCACTGACACATTAGCAGAATCACAAGCAGAAAACCTAACTAGAGAGTCGCGTAAGATAGAAGAGATACTGAACAAATCTAACTCAAACACGAATGAGCATACATTGAATCTCTCAACTAAGCTCGAAGAGATCC
Source organism: Diogma glabrata (assembly GCA_963693315.1). NCBI lineage: Eukaryota > Metazoa > Arthropoda > Insecta > Diptera > Cylindrotomidae > Diogma > Diogma glabrata. Next base: position 202,165,959 of record OY856188.1, read on the forward strand.
GGAAAAAATTCAAGCCTCTAGCAGTCACATTAGCACTCGAACTCAATAGCCAAGAATTTGAGAAAGTTAAAAAGAGTTTCAAACTTCAGTACACAGCAGTTAAAGACCTAATTGATGAATAGTCGCATCAATTAATAAAAAAACTGAAATAGAGAAAAACTTAACCATGGCATCGTTTGATATTAACTCCACCGATAAACTCGTTCCAGAATTCAAAGGAAAATACGAGGAATTGGAAAATTTTCTAAATTTGATTGTATTTATTGAGGTTACTGTTGGCATTTGGCGAAACATTATTAATAATAAATTTATTTTTGATAAAAGAAACACTTGTTTGTATTTCGCAAATTAATTTTTGTTTCTAACTTTATTTATTTTAAAAATAAAATTAAAACTAAAAACAGCTCAACCGGTTTCGGTTTTTACACCATTTTCAAGAGCTTCAAAATTATTACAAATTGAGGCTCTTGAAAATGGTGTAAAAACCGAAACCGGTTGAGCTGTTTTTAATTTTAATTTTATTTTTAAAATAAATAAAGTTAGAAACAAAAATTAATTTGCGAAATACAAACAAGTGTTTCTTTTATTAAAAATAAATTTATTGTAAATTTGATTGGTTTCATCCACGATACGCTCAAGGATGAGAAGGAAAAAGCCAAATTAATCAATTTTATATTACAAACTAAAGTAGCCGAGAGAGCGAAAATTAGTCTAGGTTCTAGAAGGAGACCAACTACCCTAATAGAATTTAAAAATGTTTTTCGCGAAACATTTATAAATAATCTAACTCCATCGAAGATTTAGTGAGAGCCAGATTTAGTGAGAGCCAGACAAGTGAACTTATCAGCTGATCAATTTGGTCAACAGATTGAAAATTTAATCGCAAAACTAAACGCGATTCAAATAGCAGAGAATGGTCAAAATAATAGGGAGTTAATTTCAGAATTGAACGATCAAATCGGATTAAATGCATTTAAATCGGGACTAAATGAACTGATTAAGACAACATTATATGCATCGCGACCAAAAGATTTGAAGGACGCAATAGATCTTGCTTGTGAAATTGACACCCAAGATAGAGCACAGGTATTGAGCTACGGCTTTCGAAGAAAAAATGTTAAGACTAACGGAACGTGTTACTCAAGTGATTCTCAGAAGAATAATATTAAAAAGTATAGATATAAGAATAATGGTTATAAAAGTCGTATGAATAATAGAAATTATAATAATAATGGTAATAAAGGATTTAACAATATAATAGAAATAATTACCAAAATAGCAATAGCTATAATAAAAATTTTAAAAATATTCCAAATTATGGAAATAAAAGATTTAATAGAGTAAATGCGATTAGCTCGGGAAGCGACGAGCTAGTCCCCGAAGACGTAGATTCGAAGGACTCAGGGAATCATAAATAGATAACCCAATAAAAATACGTAATATAAATAACAGCACTTCTAATTTTGTAATGATTCACAATAATATAACTAGATTAATAAGTAGCACATTTTTCATAGATACCGGAGCTGATATTTCACTCTTTAAAGAAAATATATTGAAAGAAAATATAGTATTAACAGACGACACTCGTAAGATAATTGGTATAACAAAAGATGAATCGCACACTTTAGGTACAATTATAGCAACGTTAGAAACTAAAGAAAAAATTAAACAAAAATTTCACATAGTAAGTGAAGTATTTCCACTAGGAACCGATGGAATTCTAGGACGAGATTTCCTAAGGAACAACTTATGTAAAATAGACTACGAAACGTATACTTTAACAATTTATATAAACGGTACAGAAATTTTACTACCGATAAGAACCAAACTGAGAGAAGAAAACAACTTTAGAATACCAGCACGTATACAAATGGTGAAAGCAATAAATTTAAACGTAGCTGAAGATAGTGTAATTTTAGACGAAGCAATACAAGATGGTGTATTTATGGCGAATTCAATAATCCCAGAAAAAGGCATTACACATATAAACATTCTCAGCACACTTGATCATGAGATACCAGTCAAGAATATCTCACCAAGGATAGTACCACTCAGATATTATGAAGTACTAGCAGGACCCGGCGTGCTTTGCTACGCTTATAACTAAAGTTTGTGCACAGACATTTGGTTGACGTAGTAGCAATGATTTCAAAAAGTGGTAATGAGGAATGATAGCGTAATTTTTAATTTTAAAAATATGAATGAAAAATAATCAGTACTTTAGCTCATCAGTTCGGATATATGAAAAATTGGCGGTCAAATAAGTTTTCGAGTAAGCTATAAAAAAATTAAATGACTTGTTGAATTAGTAGAGGTGTGTCATCACTCATCTCTATATAGAACATTATACAGAATGAAAATAGATTCACAAATGTTCATAGTGCTCATGCATTGTATTTGTACCCGACACGAAACACACGAAAACTGTTCTAAAGAAGTTTTTCTGAGAGAAAATGAAAAATGCTTTCAAATTGCAAAATTCAAGTGCATTACTTTGATCTTAATCACTCACAAAATCTCTCAAAATTTTATTTTTTACACCTAATAGCGTAAAAGTTTTGTTTATTTAACAACGGTCGCATATTGCCGCTATCTCATAAGAAAGAAACTCGAGAAAACGCGTAAAGATAATATTTAATTTACATTGTGTCATTTTTATTGCAACTTATTCATTTTAATATGGAACGAATTTCAAAATATCATTTTAATTCTATTTATTTATTCGAGTACTTGTGGGTACACTATATTTTTTGTTTTTTCGTCTGGTGCGTACACGAATAAATCAGAAGGTTTTCCTAACGTGCTAGCCACATACAGTTGCCCATGTGAGAAGAACGGATGCTCCAAATCTAGTCCACATACTTACAGTAACTGTTCGTGTGCTTTGTTAATGGTAATTGCAAAAGTGAGTTGCACTGGAAACTAAACGTTTGAATCTGTTGGGATCATTGAAATATGTGGCCTGTCTGTCATGGCAACACTACATCTTCCTCTTCGAATTTTCCACTCATAATTGTAGCTTCAATTACATTGTTCATCATCTTTTTTACCGAACTTCGAAAAAGTTTGTGCGATTTCAAAATATGTGACATATTTTGAATTACAATATGTGTCACAACAACACATAAACCCTTTTAAGACCTAGGTTCTACAACATAATGCTTTTTAAGACGTTGATGGACGCAAATTTCTTTTTTTTATATATATTCTTCTTAAAGAATGGAAAACTTTATAATAAATCCTTTCACATAATAATGTACGACATAGGGCAATATTATTATTATTATTATTATTATTATTATTATTTATTTTTATTTCCAAAATGTTTCTTTATACATGTGTTAGATTTAAGGTACATATTTCAAAATGTAATACACATTACAAAATTAATAATTAAACTAAGCTATACATAGTAAGATTAAACTTATTAAAAAATTATTAGAAATTATCAAATAACTACTAACATCATTCTTAAAATATGCAAATATATAATCACATTTTGATTCTAATTTGGAAATTAGTGACATTCCTTAGTGGTACCACTAGTACTGAATGTCACATCATAATAGTATAAGATGCAGTGCAGTGCATGTTTAAATTTGTTCGTATATTATATTTTGTGCTTGTTGAGTTTTAATTTGTTAACTATTTCTTACTTAAACACAATATTTTAATTTAAATGATATATGAAATAATGCTTGAAAAAAGAAAAAAGAGATAAATAGCAAAAAAAAAAAAATTTTTAGATGCTTTGAATTTAAACCACAGGATTGAATAGGAAATTTACATCACTCAAACTCATAAGCCATTTTTTTACATCTCTAAGAAACTTAGATAATATTACTTCCGTCATGAAAGATTGGAGGAAATAAAAACAATATACTTTTTTTTTCAAATTTGCAGGAACAAAGCTATAATTAGGTTCCTAATTATCTTAGTGCTAGAAGTAAATACCAAGATCATATAACGCATTGTTTACCTCAAGCCAGCATATATAATAGTTATATGGAAGCTCATTTGTTCGAGCAAGCAAAAAGTTAATTCTTTTAAAAAATAAAAAAATTACGTCCATCAACACCTTAGAAAGCATGTTGTTATGGGACCTTTTTCTTAAAAGGTTCTTATGTGTAGTTGTGGCACACATTGTAGTTCCTACTACCCAACACATTTTATTTTAAAAAAAATAGACCGTTATCGTCAAAGAATATTCCATAACTAAGACTAAGGGTACTATCGTTGATTGAAAAAGGTACATGCGCCAGCACCCCTAAAATATCACTTATCCCCTCAATATAAGTGATATCTTACTGCGATTGTCAGTAGTATACAACATCTCACGTTAACTGATTTGCCAATAGCAGGTACTAAAACACGTGGCCTTGTCACATCCATAGGTAGATGATAAAATTTGTAACATCATTATGTGTTTAATTCAAATACATATAGTTTTGATATACAAAGGTAGTTGTTTTAGATTATACTTTGATTTTTCAATTTCATTACATTATGTTCAACAAAAAAAATTGATCAAAGGAATCTAACCGTATAAAACGATATTTAAGGAAAAATAAAATTAAATTATTATCAACATTTAGGCAGAATCCCTTAAGATAATTGTAATGGCCCATTCAAAAAAAAAATTTGCCTGTTACCTATGCGCTAGTGTACACAACAACTTCTCAAAGTTTCATGATGATCGGATGAATGATTTATTAATGCATAAACGACAAACATACATACTTTCAATTTTATATATAGATGAATGTACGATATTATGAATGTACGATATAACAAAATAAAGAATTTGGAGAAAGAAAGATACACGAAACTCTTAGAAGAATTAAAAATCGAGAACTTGGATGATACAGTGAAACAATCAATTTTGGAAATTTGTGAACAATATTCCGATATTTTTCATTTAAAAGGAGATAATCTTACAATAAATAATTTCTATAAACGAACCATCACTACAATGGATAAAATTTTAATAAAAAGAAAAATTTTTATTTAAAAAAAAATTTGATTTTTAAAAATTAAATATTTCAATTCATTTTGACACAGAATAATGCAAAGCCTACCACAATTCGTAAACTATTTGCATTATCTATTTATATATAAATACGAAAAGCATAATTTTTGCGGTACAATTTTACAATATTTGCTCCATCAAAAGTGTGGTAATATGTATATCGTAGGATAGGTCTTGAGTAGTAGATGTGCCGAAAAATACTTTTTTTTTAGTTTTGACGATTTTTTTCAGAGAAAATGGCAAAATGTGATAAATGTGTTTTTTGAGTTTTTTGTTAGGTTATTTTGTTTTTGTTTTTTCAAGTTATTTGGTTTACAATTCAAAATCAATCTATATTAATTAATTAAACTCTGAAATAATGTGTTGTAGCTATTTGATTAGGAGGTCTATTTACAATTTCTATCTACAATGGCCGAATTTTGGCCACTGGGATTCCTAGTATTTGTAATTAGTACTTTATTTTTTCAAGTAATTATATGCGTTTGGGCATTAAAATAAAGTCGTAGAAGAAGCATATAACAAATATCGAGTTGTAAAGCGTTTTCCATGCTCGTGAAGATACCGCACTCGACGCTACGCGTCTCGTATGCAAAATTTTCCCTCGCATGTAAAATTAAATAAATTTGTTGCTAAAGAAATTTAGAAAAAAAATTAACATAATATTACGCGAATTTAACAATTTTCTCAAAAAATATTTTAAAAGAAATATGCACTTAGCAATACGATCAAATGAAACTGAAAAATAAAATGTTTTAAATAAATTAATAAAGAAATTTAAAAAAAAATTGGTTGCAATAGAAATTCAAGAAAATAATTACCAACCGAACAACTCCTTGGATTAAACAATTTTCTCAACAAACATTTTACTATTTTGTGTAAATATATGTATTTCAATTTATGCAAATAATACAGAATCTTACTCGTACAAAAAATATATAAATTATAATTATATATAAATTATTTGTTCCAATAGAGCAAATAGTTGTAGTAATATCCGCATGTATTCCAATATTCTATGAATATCCAAACATTTGAAGTTTTTTTTAAAAATAATAATCTTCACTTTTGGTTCAATTTGTATTTATTTTGAGTTTCATGTTTGTATTTTCCATCAATTGCATCCTTTTGAAAAAAAAAATAATATTTCTCGTTACTTCGGTCTGAAAGACTAAAGTATTGAATTCTTGAGCCAAAAGTGAAATTCTTACCCCCACTTTTTTTGGCATTTCTCGACGTTTTAGGGCCTACTGATTCTAAAAAAGCAAAAAAAAAAAATATATGTCTGTTTGCCGGCCAGCCGTCACAACCGACAAAATCCAGAAAACCGCTTAACGGATTTCAAAAATTTTTTTTTCAAAAAATAGTTACACTCAATGGAAAGAGCCGAAAGGACGATGTGTTTGATAACTGTACCGAAAGTGTGTCAAAAAAGTCTGTCAAAACAAGGAAATTTACATATTTTTTGCTTAAAAAACGATCAATTTAAGTGATTACGAATAGAAAAAAACATTCAATTTGAAGAAATCTTGATGGTTGGGATTGGTATGTGAGACCAAAAACTAGATTATTCCATTAGAAGTTTGTCAAAAAAATGTTGTCAAGTGTGTCAAGGAAAAGAGTTTTGTTTAATCTTTAACCCAATTTTTTGGAAAAAAAAATTGCTTATTTGTATGACATGAAATTTTATTATTATTATAGAAAATTATGGTATTATAAGTTTGCAAAAAAATGCTGTCAAGTATGTCAAAAGAAAGATTTTTATTTATTTTTTTACCCATTTTTCGGAAAAAAATAAAATTAATAATTTGTTTGACATGAAATTTTATTATTATTATTGAGAATTATGACATTATAAGTTTGCCAAAAAAATGTTGTCAAGTGTGTCAAAAAACGATTTCATTTATTTTTGACATTACGAAAGAATTGCAAAAAATTGCGAACTTAAAAAAATGATAAACTTTGAAAGGCTTAATCTCGGAAACTATTGGGTTTATAGAGACAATTCTAGTATCATATTATAGCAAATTTAGTTTACTATAAAAAGGTCCTGAAAAAGTTTTTTCAAAACCTAGTCCTTTAGGGTTATACTCACCAAAATTTGAAAAAATAACGATTTTTTCGCGGTTTTTCGAATTTTGAGGCTTAATCTCGGAAACTATTGGGTCTGCAGAGACAGTTCTCATAACATATTGTAGAAAATTTAGTCAACTTTAAGAACGTATTAAGAAAGTTTTTTCAAAAATTTGTCCTTTAGGGTTATGATCGCCAAAATTTGAAAAAATACCGATTTTTTCGCGGTTTTTTCGATTTTTGACAAAGTTGCGTTCGGCGCTCGAGGTCACAAACCTGGATTATTCATTAGGCCAACATCATAAACAAGTCTGCAAAAAATCAGAACTACCGGATTTGACGCATACTACCCCATACTCTCAGGCAACAAAGTTACTGGACTATTATATTATCAAATGCTTTTTTTGACTACATTCTATCTCGATAACTTTTACAAACCGAATTCCATTATTTGTTTTTTCTATTATCTTCTGTTTCTTCCGATTTTTTTTTCAAAATTATTCCTCTCCAGCTATCTCATTGCAAAAGGCAATTTTGTTCAAAAAACAATTTTTAATTTTCACAAACTTCAGGGTGCACGCTGAATCATTACAATTTCGCTATAATAGGGCATGTCCTATATTTCCTGATCCAGTTCGGACTGCTAAGACCCACCTCATCCCTATAGTAGCAAATGTCGGATATAAATAAACTATGGGGGCAAGTCCTAACTAATAGGTTAATCGCATCCGTCCTTTATCAGAAATCATATATAATTTTTTAATTAGAGCACGCCCTCTTTGTCCTAATCTGAGCCCTATTTCTTTTAGATAAATTTCATTTGTTAAAAATTCACTAGAGTTATATTTATTTTAGATTTTATAAACGATTTTGCTGGACATTTTGAAAGAGAAAATGTCCTAGTCGACCTGGTTTGGCTCTGTAGTAAAGTTGCGTGATCCGGCCTTGATAGTTTGCGACACTGCATTGCTGATCAGCTGCCTATTCAGGTTGCCTGATCAAGTTCTTATCAGTAGTAGGGAAAGATCTATTATTACTTCGGTCTGAAAGACCTAAGTATTGCATTCATGAGCCAAAAGTGAAATTCTTACCCCCACTTTTTTGGCATTTCTCTACGCTTTAGGAGCTATTGATTCTAAATAAGCAACAAAAACAATTTATGTCTGTCTGCCGGCCGTCACAACCTACGAAATCTAAAAAACCGCTGGATGGATTTCAAATTTTTTTTTTAAAATAAGTTTACTCAATGGGAAGAGCCGAAAGGACGATGTGTTCGATAACTGTACCGAAAGTGTGTCAAAAAAATCGTCAATTGTGTCAAAACAAGGAAATTTGCATATTTTTTGCTTAAAAAACTTCAATTTTAAGTGATAACGAGTAGAAACATTGAATTTGGAGAAAATTTTGATGGTCGGGATTGGTATGTGAGGCCAAAATCTAGATTATTGCATTATAAGTTTGTCAAAAAAATGCTGTCAAGTTTGTCAAAAGAAAGAATTTTATTTATATTCTTGCCCAATTTTTTGGAAAAAAATAAATAAAATTAGTATAACATGAAATTTTATTATTATTATTGAGAATTATGGCATTATAAGTGTGTCAAAAAAATGTTGTCAAGTGTGTCAAAAGAAAGATTTTTATTTATTTTTTTACCCAATTTTTTGGAAAAATAAAATTAATTATTTGTACTACATGAAATTTTATTATTATTATTGAGAATTATAAGTTAGTCAAAAAAATAATGTCAAGTGTGTCAAAAGAATGATTTTCAAAAAAAAAATTTAGCTGTTTGTTTACGTAAACATAATTGAACATGGAAATTTTTAAATTTTTTATAGTTTTTGAAATATTTTTGGAATTTTGGAAAAGTTTCAAGTTTTGATTTTGTAAAAATTTTTGGAATATATTTAGAATTTTGAAAAATTTAAAATTTTTGATTTTATTATAATTTTTATAATTTTGGAAAAAGTTTCAATTTTGGATTTTGTTATAATTTTTGCAATATTTTTAGAATTTTGGAAAAAGTTTAAATTTATGAATTTTTAAGAAGTTTTGGAATATTATTAAAATTTAGAAAAAGTTTAAATATTTGATTTCAATATTCTAACTTTTGGAATATTTTTAGAATTTAAAAAAAAATAGAATTTTTTAAATTTTATGTATGTATTTAGAATTTTGAAAAATGTTTCAATTTTTGATTTTGTAAGAATTTTTGGAATATTTTTAGAATTTTGAAAAATTTTATATTTTTGATTTTATTATAATTTTGGAAAAAGTTACAATTTTTGATTTTGTTATAATTTATGCAATATTTTTAGAGTTTTTGAAAAAAGTTTTAATCTTTGATTTTGTAATAATTTTTGAAATATTTTTAGAATTTTGTTTGAAAAAAGTTTGAATTTTTGATTTTATTTACTTTTTACAATATTTTAGGAATTTCGAAAGAAATATGGATTTGTCATTTTGAAATATTTTTTCGAAACGCTAAATGGAGAGGTTTGGAGTAGTTTGCTGATTGTATAATCTTTTCACTAAATTATGTTACTCTATGATCTGTTATAATTTTCCGACAACGTATTGATGTTTCGTGTTAGTTTTGTAATTCATATCTAAACAGAGATAAAAATACATGGACTTTAACAAAAAGTTATGTTTGATATACATCGCTGCCCAAAACTAAAAACCATGTCCTCATAAAAGTTTTTTGCTGAAAACTATATCAAAATCCTTAATCCAGACCGAAGTCTTGATATCTCAGAGCTTGAGATTTCAGCCCCTTCATATCTTTTAATTACAATTGAAAATTCAAGATTTTATTAAAATTTTTATCTACACGATAGCAATGGGTCTTACCGTTATGTAAAACGTGTTCGTAGAATAAATAAAATAGCACGAAAATTGACACTTTAAAATTGAATTAAAATAATTATGATGTTAAGTCGATCGTCCAAAAACAAATTTTTATCTCGTCGCTGGTGGATTTGGTTAAATGGTTAACCATAAACTCTGATTAGAAGGACGCCAGTTCGATCCCCGAACCGGAATTGAGATAAAACATTTGTTACGAATCTTTCGCTTTTCAAAGCAATTTTTCATTCTATTTAATTGAATACATTCGGTTCTAGTGACTTATAATTCTACAATTGAAAATCTTTTGAAGCCTATAGCAATTTTATCGAGTTTATATAATTATAATGGTCACTTTCTTGGAGTGTTAAAGAAGCTGGAGTGTAAAAGATAGATTAAAGAGTGGAATTAGGTTATAGGAGTGAATCTTTAGCTGTAGACTACGGCCCATTTTTGAATTGACGATATATAATGGAATGGCTAAGACAAATTTTATTAAACGACATTTGAGATCTCTGATTCACGAATTACGGAATTCATCTTTGATTTAATCTTTTCTGTTCCAAATTTGTTTAAAATATCAAAAATGCTCCCAATTTTTTACTAATATTCTTTTTTCTGTTGATAAGATGTAACGATCCTAATACATGCTGTAAGATACCAATGACTCGCTGTGGATGTTTAGTATGATAATGTTTAAGCAGTATTTCTTTGTACCCTCTCCATCAATACTTGTGATTTGATAAAATCTAAAAATCCCACACCAAATACATTCGTTTTTTTATTACCATTCCAATTCCATACCTGCCAACAACAACAATACCAAAAACATAATCAAATCTTTCATTTTCAATATTTACTTAATAATTTTCCTACGAAAAATAAACATTCGGCATAAAAATCATTAAATATTTAAGGACTTAAAGAAACATCCTTCTCTAACGATTTCAAGAATCTATAAAAATAATTTTTAATTAAATAAAAATATTCTTATGAATTATTTTCTTTTCCCTTATACAATCAATAGGAAAAATAGAAAGTATATTTGCAATATTTATACTTTAGTCAGAATTCAACAAATTTTTATTTTTATATATATTCTGCCTTTGTTAAGATAAAATGTAAAACGTAAAACAGACAAAAAAGCACAAAAAATATAAAAAAGAAAACAAGATAGATCTGTACTGCCGGAAAAGTAAAATATATTTTTTTTTGTTTGTTGGTCAAAAGCTTCTTTTCTTTCTTTCAACTTTTTACCTGGAAAATAAAATTCTAAAAGCTTTGGCAAAAATAATAGTAAAGTTGTTTAATAATTCATGACTATTTTTGTTGTTTTTCGTGATGGTGTTTTGTTTTATTATTTGTTATACTTCTCGAGAATATAAGAAGAGATAGAGATATATTCGGTGTAATCATGAAAAATTAGATTGTTTAAAATAAACAACACAAAAAAAGGGAAAAATGAAGGAAAATAAAAAAAAATGTAACATAATTTGGGATTTTATTTGGAAAAACTGATAACATTGTTTACATTTATCATATAACCATTATTAGTAGAACAATTTTGCGGATTTTTATGTGTGTAACCTTTTAATATTAAACAATATTTGTTTTATATTTTTTTTGTAATATAAAAGGTCCAAAAGGTAAACTTATAAATTAAACATCGATGAATTGTTGTTATTTAGATAATACTTTTTGTGTTCTGGGTATTATTGTTCGAAATGATATCTTTGGTGTTCATGCAAGTGTACTTACTTGCAAGAGGTAAGTAAAGGGAGATAAAATTAATGACAATGACTTCTACAATTTGATCTGAATGTACTAAGTGCAATTTTTAGGTAGATTTCATATAAAAATCTACCTATTGCAATGGGCTTCATCTCGGAATTTCGGAAAAATTTTTGTGCCAAACGACTATATATGATAAGCGGAGACGAAAAAACAAAAAAAAAAAAATATATATATATATATATATATATATATATATATATATATATATATATATATATATATATATATATATGTATAAATATATATATATATATATATATATATATATATATATATATATATATATATATATATATATATATATATATATATATATATATATATAAACGATATGAGATATAACGAAAACGACCGGCACTCTCACGGTCGCATTTGTTGAGCTAGATCAAAAACATTTTCTGTACTTAGGTGTTCTAATAATATCTTGGACAAGTTCGTGAATCAGCAAAATCCGACACGTGGTTAAGAAACTAGAGGCTTTTTTCTGAAAAAAATTGATTTTTTAAAACCGTTATAACGGCCGTTTGGATACTAATATTTCAAAAAGTTTAACAAATTTAGAATTTTTGGAATCCTTTCTATCAATTTGTTTTAAAAGTAGACCTCTGCAGTTAGAGGTTCCTGAGTGGGCGGCTCCATCAAAAAAGTTTGCAAAAAAAAATTTTTTTTTAAAACAACCGGCACTCTCACGGTCGCATTTATAAGGCCAGATCAAAAAACCTTTTTTTAAAAATGTGCGTTTTATTAATATCTTGGACAAGTTCGTAAATCAGCCCAATCCAACACATGGTTAAGAAACTAGAAGCTTTATACTAGAAAAAAACTCTGTTTTTTAGATCCGTTATAACGGCCGTTTGGATTCTAATATTTTTAAAAACTTCATAAATTTAGAATTTTTAAAACCTCTTTAATCAGTTTCTTTAAAAAAAAAGACCTCTGCAGTTGGAGGTTTCTGAGTGAGCGGCTCCAACAAAAAAGCTTGTAAAACACAAAATGCGTTTGAATCAACCGGCGCTCTCACGGTTGCATTTGTAGAGCCAGATAAAAAAACCTTTCTTAAAAATGTGTGTTTTATTAATATCTTGGACAAGCTCGTAAATCAGAAAAATCTGACACATGGTTAAGGAACTATAGGCTTTATACTAGAAAAAAAAGTAGTTTTTTTAATCCGTTATAACGGCCGTTTGGATACTAATATTTTTACAATCTTTATAAATTTAGAATCTGTGGAGACATTTTAATCCGTTTCTTATAAATATAAACCTCTGCAGTTAGAGGTTTTTGACTTATTGGCTTCAACAAAAAAATTTGCAACAATCCCCAACTACAATTTCCAAAAACCTTATAACAGTCAATGTCAACCTTATAACAGTCAAAAAAATAAAAGATTTGAATAGAAGAAATTAATTTTTCTTTCTTAGAAATAAAATATTTTGATATTTTGCAGTAATTGCACGACATATGATATAGAGTAGGTTTGTGTCATAAATTGTCACACACATGTTCTGTGGTAGATTTTATATTTGTTTGTTGCAAAATTGGATAGATATAATTTTGCTTGTAGGTAGCTAATTATCTTTATAAAATTTGTTCGATATCTGTTTGAAATTAGTTTGTTTTGTTTAAACTAATCTGATACATCAGATTCTACTGGCACACAAAACTGTCTGATCTCGAAATCTACCTATTTCTAGCGGATATACGTGCCGCTTGGACTTTTTTAGGTTTCAAATCAATTAACTTTGAGAGATAAAATTGAAATTTCACCATCTGTGCTAAGATGCTAAAATACTGCTAGAATGCTCTTACTTACAAAGTTCCTCGTTTATCGTAGACGAAACTTGAAATAGCTACATATGCTAACTTCAAAAGAATTTACTAATAAAAAGTTTAAAATGTTGGGTTGCCTAATGATATTATCGACCGATGATTAAAAACTTGTGATCAATTATTTTTATCGGTTTTGTAAATCAACTAACTAATGAGTGGTTTTCTAAACAGCAAATATTGTAATATACATAGGAAAAGATTTTGCAACAGTTCGTGTTCTTCAATGAAATACTTTCCATCGAGTAACCCATTTATATAATACCTTAAATTTATATTCGGCTATCTATAATTTACTGTGGGTTTTACTATTTTAAAGTCAAATGTGAAAATTATACAATATTATTTGTTGTTGATAATAATTATTTGTAATGAAAACAATAAATAACCTTCGCAGTTTTATCATATAGGTCGGGCAATCATTCTAAACGAAACATTCATTCTTTTTCAGGTACTTAAATTTAAATTTATCAGAAAATTGCTTATTTCATTGAGAAATAGAAAGTTAGTGTCAAAATATATTTTCACCATTTCCTCAATAATTTGAAGTGGTTACTCATCCCTTTTAGACTCATTTCATTTCTACTGAATTTCTCTTTATTAAAATCCTCAATTTACTTTTAAAAATGGAAAAAACGTAAGCAAGCTACTAATTTTTTTTATTGGAATGTTTTCAGACTATCAGTTCAAATAGCACTGCGACCTAAAGGTAAATTATAATTAGTCAGTCGTAGTCGATTCCGTTACTGGTTGTATTCTGTAATCCAAGTTGATGCTTTTAATACATAGCCAAAAAGGGACCAAAAGGGACCAAAATCCGATATCTCAAATTATAGGCCAAAAGCTTTACTATCGGTCCTATCCAAAGTCTTCGAGCATTATATTAATACACATATTTCAAAATTTCTGGAAGAAAATCATTTAATATCCGACAGCCAATACGGTTTTCGAAACAAAAGATCAACTACCGATCTATTAAACTATGTAGCGCATTGTTGGAACAGCATACTTGATAAAGGTGGTGAAACATACGTTATCGCTTTAGACATCTCCAAGACATTCGATCGAGTCTGGCATGCCAACTTAATCAACAAGCTCGTTGCGTACGGTTTTCATCCCAATGTTGTGAAGCTGATTCAAAATTTTCTATCCAACCGATATATTTCGGTAACCTTAGACGGATTTTCTTCGGAGTCTAAACAAATAAACGCTGGTGTACCCCAAGGCTCAGTATTGTCCCCAACCCTATTTTTGATTTATATCAACGAATTGTTGAAAATCACCAGCAACCCAATAAATAGTTTTGCAGATGATAGTACTCTGCACAAGTCGTTCGAGCCCCTTCCTTCAAAAGGTAAAATGCACGAACGAATTAATCCTGCCCGGAGAGACGCTGCCATAAACGTGAACAAAGACCTGAATAAAGTCGCCGACTAGGGTGACCAAAACCTTGTCAATTTCAACTCTACCAAAACACAGCTGTTGATTGTTTCCAGATTAAAGACCGAGTTCCCCAAAGATATTTTATTTAGTATGTGTGATGAACCAATAGGTGAATGTAAAAACATTCGTTTATTGGGTGTCACAGTTTCAAATGACCTACTCTGGAACGATCATGTAATGGCGATGGCAAAAAGCGCGTCTAAAAAACTCGGCCTCCTAAATAGATGCAAAAAATTTTTCACTCCATACCAATTGCTCCATGTTTATAAGTCCTATATTCGTCCCTGTATGGAGTACTGCTGTCAAGTTTGGGGTGCTGCCTCTGTTTCCATCTTGGCCCTCTTGGACTCTGTTCAAAAGCGAGCTATACGAATTGTGGGTGATCGAACTTTGACATCAAAACTTGATTCCCTACAACATCGTCGCACTGTTGCTGACTTCGTTGTTTTTTACAAATATCGTCATCAGCAGTGCTCAGATGAAATCAGCGGCATCATGCCTCAAACTTATTCTTACCCCCGTTCCACTCGGCAATCGGCTGCCGCAACCGGTGAAACGGTAAAGATCCCGCGCTGTCATACTGGCAGATCGCAGAGAGACTTCTTTGTCCGAACTGCGTACAAATGGAATAGTTTGCCGGAACACTTTGTTTTAGGTGGCTTCAACCCACAGATGTTTAAAAAAAGCGTTAATCTACACCTTAGAACGCCAGTTGTTGTGGGACCCAGGTCTAGACCTAGGTCTTAAAACGTATTTATGTGTTGTTGTGACACATATTGTAAACCCTATTACACAACATATTTTATTAAAAAAAAAAATGAAATTAATTAGCTCAATTCGACTTAAGCTGCATATGTCAGAATCGGTTTTATAATGCTTTAGTGCAACCAAAGTATCATTTTTGGGCTAATACCACAAGTTTTCCCAAACAAATTTTTGCATGCGAATAAACTTTGTTTGTCTTGTCCGAGATTTATTTAAGGTTTGAGTTTCAGGTAAGTTTGCTATCCAGGCTCATACCTAAGTATATAATCTCTTTCGATGTTTGTATGAGATCGCTATTACAAACAGGAGATATGAAATTAGATAGTAGAGTCATGTTTTCTCTTCTGACCATGACTGTCAAGTTTTTGCATGCGAATAAACTTTGTTTGTCTTGTCCGAGATTTATTTAAGGTTTGAGTTTCAGGTAAGTTTGCTATCCAGGCTCATACCTAAGTATATAATCTCTTTCGATGTTTGTATGAGATCGCTATTACAAACAGGAGATATGAAATTAGATAGTAGAGTCATGTTTTCTCTTCTGACCATGACTGTCAAGTTGTCAGCATAGCCTACAGTGTTCAAGCTAGAATAATTTAAATTGGCTATGAGAGCACAGCTACCATCAACCAAAGCAGGTACCATTAACCAATATGCCCCTTTGCAGACAGCCTCTAGATGCTGAAACAGTCGCTGAAAAACTACCTAGTGTAGTCGTTATTTTTCTACTCTGTAGCATTTTGATATGTATCTTGATATTTTTATTTGTAGCCATTTCAATGATAGCATTGAAGTCAACATTGTGAAGGAATTGTATCCACATAAGTATATATAAGTGCCTGCTAGTAGTTTAGAGCACTCTCAATTTCTTAGATCATTTTATACAACGCTGTTCAGTAGATTTCTCCTTCTAGTAGGCCTGCTGTCTAAAGATGAGTGGGTTTTGTTTAAGACATACATAATGAATGTATGTAATACTCTCGCACCTATTCCATTGTTTTTAATAGAAAAGATGTAAGATTTATTGTTCTGTATATGATATTGCTTTATTTGGTTTTTTACCTGGCTTGGGTATAAACACGACTTTAGTTTCACTCCATATCGGAGGCATGTAGGCAAGGCGAATGCTTGCTTTAAAGAACTTACAAACTTTGTTCCTTTTCTCTTGAAGTTACTATTCCACGAGGGTACATCTCTTCATATTTTGGATTGAATTGCTGGCGTATTAATGTAGTATGTGTATGCTTCAGTAGTAATTTCTTGTAAATTGTTTGTTTCTAAGTCAAGCTCTAATGTGGAGTTGATTCTGCTAAAACTATTAACATTATTCTAAAGATATGTTTTGTACAGCTTTCAGTTGGTTTTTCTGAGGTTTCTAAAGTACTAGATACTTTTCGGGTGGAGTTCTATGTTAAAACATATATAAGTGGGATTAGATATCTTCCTTCGGACAGCTTCCTTCGAAACATCCCAGTTTTTAATATTTTTTTTTATTTTATTTTATTTATTTATTCTCAAAGAAAAATAAGAAAATCTGACTAGCCAGTGAATTAATTATTCCTTGAAGGATAGTCAGATTTTCCAAATAGAAAAATATTTAGTACAATAAAAACATATAAACAATTAGCGATATATAAACAAAAATAAGTAACACATATATGTATAACAAAACCAAAAAAAATACAATAAATTATTATACAAATCAATATAAAACTAGTCAAAAAATGATTCAACTATATTCTTAAAATATTCTCTTACATTGTATTTGAACTTGACCAAGGTTTCGGATTTCTTAATGTCATCAGGGATTGAATTGTAAACAAACGGACCCATGAATGTTACTGCCTTCCTTCCAAATTCAGTTCGAATATGATGATATTTAATCATATTATAATTTCTTGTGACATAACTATGATCCATACAAGTAAATTTCAGATTCGACAACGTCGACGATATATTAAGGTTTTTATACATATATAAAGTTAACTGTAATTTGTGCAAAGCATTAACTGGTAGAATTGAATGATTTACAAAAGTATATAATGACTTAGTAGAGAATAAGTGTGGTAACCTAAATATAGCCTTCAAACCTTTGTTTTGTAATGTTTGTACTTTTTTCATCCTAGTAGCTGTAGCAGTGCCATAAACAATAAGACCATAACTAATACGTGAGTGAACAAATGCATAATAAATGTTAAGCAAAACAAAGGTTGGAACGAAAACGGATAATTTTCTGATTAAGCCTACAATCGGTGCAATATTTTTACTTACAACGGTAATATGCTCCTGCCACAACATATGTTCATCAAAAGTCACGCCTAAGTATTTAAATGAGCTAACTCTTTCAATCACAATGTCAGCAACTTTAAAAGTTGGTAAGGAAATCATAGTCTTATATGGAGAGTGAAACACCATAAATTTAGTTTTAGATACGTTAAGGGAAATTAAATTGGATTTAAAGTATTCTAAAAGCACACTAAGATCATGTTTCATATCATCAAAAACAGAAGCAGGTGCAGAAGTTTTATAGAACAACGCTGTGTCATCAGCAAATATTCTAAGTTCACCATTTAACGGTAACCTTGACATGTCGTTGATGAAAATAAGAAATAGCAAAGGCCCTAAAACACTACCTTGCGGAACGCCACACTTGGTATTTAAAATTTCGCTTCGTACATCTTTACCCATAACAAACTGTTTTCTGTCTAATAAATAACTTTTAATCAAATTGAAAGCAAGGCCTCTAATTCCATAACAGTACAGTTTATCAAGAAGTAAATCATGATCAATGCAGTCGAATGCCGTCTGTAGGTCTAAGAAGATTCCTATTACAGACATCTTGTTATCAAAAGCAGTATAAATTTTATCAGCCATTTCAATTAGAGCTACCTCTGTTCCTGCTCCCTTTCTAAACCCATATTGCATAGAGTAGAAGAAATCATGTTTGTCCAAAAAGACAACCAATCGAGAAAATATTACCTTTTCAAATATTTTGTCAAACACCGATAATGTAGAGATCGGTCTGTAATTATTAATAATAGATTTGTCTCCTCTCTTATAAACAGGGACAACTTTAGCCAATTTTAAACAGCTCGGGTAAACGCCAGTCTGCAAGCTTTCATTAAAAATTTTTGACAATATATCCGCGAAAAAACCAGCTCGACTTTTAATGACAGAGTTAGTAATTCCATCAGGACCACTTCCTTTGCAATCACGAAGTGAACAAATTATATTGAATATCTCAACTGGTGTAGTTAATGAAAAATAAACAGAATTAGAGATTGTGTGTAGGGTGTTGAATTTATGTATATTTCTGTCAGAGTTGATAGAATTCCGAACAGAACCACCTATATTCACAAAATAATCATTAAACAAATTAACAATAACCTTAGTATCAACATAAGAAACACCATTAAAAAGAATATTACCAAATTGAACAGATTTATGATTTTTATTAAAAAACAAGTTGACATTTTCCCATAGTTTTTTTTGGTTCATATTATAGAACAAATTATGGAAATAATTCTTCTTGGCATAATATTTTTTTGAACTTAACAGCCTCGATATACGGCTCAGTTCAGTTTGCAATGATAGGTTGCCACTATTCAATTTAATTCTTTTTAAAATTTTGTTTTTTTGGCGAATCAATTTCCAAACATCGTAAGTGAGCCAAGGACACAAGGTATTCTTGACTTTGACTTCAATACTTTTGATTGTAGTAAATTTTTCGACTAATTCATTGTATTTGTTAACAATTAACTCAATTGTTTGATTAGGATCACACATATTAAACGGATTAGATAATAGAAAGTTATTGAATTGTTCATCAACACTATCAGAATCAACAATTTTTTTTTCCAACTTCCTTTTGGTAAACTTAGCGGCATAACCGAAAGATGAGTACAGAAAATTATGATCACTCAAATTCGAGTATATAGTAGATGTACAAGTATTTTTTATGTTTATAAAACTGGACACTACATGGTCTAGTATGTTTTTACTAGCAGAACGAGTTTCATTTGTGTTAGTTGTGATCAACCCATAACTCATCAAAAGATTTTTATAGTTAATCACAAAATCAAGATTTTTGTTTATTGGTATGTTGATATCACCAAGTATAATATTATCTGATTTAGCGCTTCCAGATAGAGAGCTATCTAAAAAATTGTGAAAACAGTCAATGTCCGAGTCTGGCGGACGATAAATGCCGTAGACTTTAGTACCAAAAAACCGATGGAGTTCTATTTGTATAAAATGAAAAGGATATTGACCATTATCTTTATTCAATATATTATAACCAACATCGTTTCTAACATATAAAGCAAGACCACCACCAAACCTATCATCTCTACATGAAAAAATACTACTGTAATTATTAATCGTAAATTTAATTACATTTTGACTTTGAATGAAAGTTTCCGAGATTACCAGGATATGGACATCTGACTTTAAACTCTCCATGAATTCAAGAATAGAATCCAATTTGTTTTGTTCATTTAATCCTCTTGCATTGATTTGTAATACTTTCAATTGCTGTGCATTTTGATTCACAAACTGGTAATTAGAGTTCAATCTATAATCATCAACATTCAGAAAATAATCATTGAAACAGTTATTTGTTAGGTTATTATTAAAATTATTAGCCATTATTTAATATAAAAATAAATAAAGAAAAACAAATATCACTGCACCATAATAAAAACAAAACAAAATGCGAAAAGGTATAATAATAGACTGATGAAAGAAAATTGACAACTAAAAACGGACAATTAATTTTTACTTTTAGTAAGGGCAATCCCAAAAGACAACAAGAAACCGGGTAAATTAGAAAAATTTGAATTAACATTTGTGAGCATTGAACTTCAAAGACAATGTAGGAGAATATAGTAGAGGTATAAAACATGTAAATAGTTTTACATGTACAAATATAACTAGTAATACTAAGTAGATATATGAATTTTGATAATTTAAATATATATATAAATATTGATAAGTTAAACAACACATAAATAAAAGGAATAAAAACAATTATATTATTGACTATGTATAATTTATGACGACAAGACAGCGAAGATGATATCTCATTTAGATACGTTAACAGGGTAATCATTAGAGTTATCCGGTTGACCAAGAAATGTTCTCTTTAAGTAATTGATGTCATTAAACGAATCAATGCGATGAACATTTGCATTATCATCTTTCCTTAGGAAAATTTTTCCTTGTTTAACCCAAAGATATTTAAACTGATGATTTTCTTTTATCATTTTAGCTTCTGCATAAAGTTTGGTTTGTAAAGATGTTAAATGATTCATTATATGAATCTTTTGTGCAATATGAGGCGTTGGCCATTGAATATCCAAGTCAGATGAGTTAATGCACTTTTTATTTGCAGTTTTATTTTTGTAGTGTAATAAAATAGAGTTTTTCACTTCAATGTTATTTGTTTTGATTATCAACATACCTTTTTTCGATGTACTTGCTCGAGGTAAATTAGAATTAACATAAAATGATGATTGAATATCGTTTTGTTGTATATTGACATTAAGAAAACGAAGCAAACTACTAACGATTTCACTTTTCAGCTCCAAGTTTGCCGACAATCCAGTAATTACCACATCATTTTGTATTGAGAGTTGTGCTTCCTTATCCAAAAGGGCTTCAATTTTGTTAACTTTAAAGTCATTCAGGGAAACTTTGGACTCCAAATGACTGACTTTTTGCTTTAAAACACTGTTTTCATTGAGTATGATCTTAATTTGTTGCGAAATTTCATCTAATGAGTTAGCCAAAAATTGTTGGAACCGTTCAATATTTGTGATTGTTGTTTGAAGGTTGCTTAATACACTTAAAATTTCCGGAATACCAGATGCACTATCTAAATTTGAAGTGACACAACCATCCCCCGAATCTTCAATTATGGATCGTCGCTTCGATGATTTGCATGGAGTACAGATCCAAGCTGCTGTCTTACTCCTTACATGTCCAATTAAATCAGCAGGAATATCAGCACAAGATAAATGGAAAACTCCCATGCAGGGACCTTCACATGAAATACCAGGATTACTTCGATTACCTGTAACCAAATCTTGGCATTTGACACATTTCTTTGGAGCCATTATCCACTCGATTTTATTAATTTTTTGTGTTAGGTTGCAAACAATATTTGCGCGCCAAACAATTTGATATTTCTTTGAATAAAAAATGTCAAATATCTATATGAATATATTCACAATATCACCAACTAATTTACAATGTAATCACTATTTTAATCTTCAAGAAATTTAGAGTGTCAGCTATTAAAAATATCCAAAACTATATATTATATATATTAATTTTTGTAAGAAAATTTATTTGACATCTGATCACTCTGACAATAATATTGAGAATGCTCTGACAATAATATTGAGAATATGGTTATCAGTGTTTAATGTTAGTCAGAATAGGTTCAAGGAATCCGCTTCTGATTGAATTTCTGAAGATAGGCTCACTTTCTTTGTGTGTAATTAACGTCTTGTTTGTATACAAAATTAATTCAGATGCTCACCTTTTGCATTAAGGTTACTACTTCTCCACACGATATGATGAACGTTAGCATCACACGCTATTATGAGGTTGTGCTACGAAGCTGTTGTCTCCGTAAAAATTCATTTGTCCTGCCTGAAAACTCCATTTTGCATGAATCAACGCGATCCTTTCTCAACCCTGTTTGCAATGATTTTGTTTTCATCGATTGTAGTCTCATTTTATTATGTTGTTGATTTATAATTTTTTTGTTATATGTACGTACATATACACAGCGTTGGTTAAAAACACTGTTTTTTTTTCAAAAAAAAAAACAAAAAAACTGTTTTTTTTGTTTAAAGCGCGTTTTTTATTGTTTAAAACATTTTTTTTTGTGTTTTTTTTTTTTTGTTTTAAATATGTTTTATACTTTGATGATTCCTGTTTTTTGTTTTATATGAAAATATGTAGTTGTAGTGAAAAAACTCCAAAGAAAATAGATGTCCTAAACATTCCTAGGTTAATAAAGGTTCTCTAAGGATTTTCAAGATTACCATGATTCTCTAGATTAGCTGAAGCTAGTCTGTACGTCCAAATACTCTCAAGATTAATTGAAAATTCTCCAGATATTCGGAAAGATTCTCAAGATTTTGCGGTGATTCTTAAGGATCACGTTTAAGATTCTCAAGATTTCTTGAATATTCTCAGTAGCTAATCAAATTGTTGTCCCAATATGCCTAAGAGTAGTTTATCCCTCAATCTAATGGCATGGTTGTCTTAATTGATGAACGTAAACTTTACAAATTTGAATTATGAATTAAACTCTGCAAACTACGTATTTCCAAGTCCTGATGCTCTATGCCCAGCTCAAGTGGAAATTATTATGGAACACAGGTAGACAGTTTGATTAAATAACGAAATTGAGTTTCTGGAGATTGTAAAATACAGATAACGATATTAATATCATTCCTACAAGAATATTGACTGGTAAGGTGTAACAATATAACTTGATCAAAGGATCTATTGGAAACAACAAGATTTTGAATTTGAAGGCAATATATTTCTATTTAAATTTAAAAAAAAGTCCAAGCGGCACGTATATCCGCTAGAAATAGGTAGATTTCGGGACCAGACAGCTTTGTGTACAAATAGAATTGGATGTGTCAGATTAGTTTAAATAAAAAATTTAAGTAGAATAGTCTAAGTCCAGAATAATCCAAAAAATTTATCAAACCAAACTAAATACATTAACGGAAACTACTTTATCAATGCGATTTCGGAACAGTTTTATTTAATTTGGTTAAAACTACTTTTAATCACATATTAAATCCACAAAAGAGCAAATAAACGTTCTCACAACGTCACACCTACAACCCCACCACACATAATTTATAATCTAAAATTGTCAAACAACTTTTACACCTCAAATAGTTCAAATATCTACAATTTAGGAAGACTTTTGTAAATGTGTAATCAATATGCATATAAGAAAATATTCCTTAATTTAAAACAATAATGACTCAGCTTTGTTTAATTTTTTTTTAAATTTTTGCGAAAAAAACTAAAAACTGAAAAAAAAACAAAAGAAATTTTTTTAATATTTTTTCTATGGGATATTTTTATATTTTAATGAAAGTTGTTGTTGTAATTGAATTGCATGTATTAGGTTTAATGCTAATTACATTGAGACCTCTTGGGTTAGAAAGCTGAAAATTTCTGAGGTTAAAGTTGAAAAGTTTATCTAAAAGTTAATATGAGATTAAATAACATTAACTCAAAAATGAGGAAGGCATAGCCGTTTGCGTTTGTTTCCGTTCTAACAGCCTAGGTGTCTCAACCTCAACACTTGAACTATTTTTTTTTTAAATTTTGAAAAGATTTATGTTCTAATTAACGTATGCGTACGTACTCAAAAGTGAGTTGGCCATTTTCAGCCAAATCAAGGACAACAAAGTTTATTAAATTTTTAAAACAGCTGATTTTTGAGGAACCTGGAACGCCAAGGTTGTCATTTGGAAAAAAATGATAGAAATATGTTCAAATATTCAATATTGATAAATTTTATTAAAATATTATGATTCAAACGGAAGTTATAACGCCCTAGATTTTTTGACGTTTTTGGCTCTAGTCACTTAACCTGTACCCAGATATGGCCAGTTCGCGAACTTGTCCAAGACATTTTTTGCCGCAACGTATACCGAAAAAATTTTTGTTGTAGGTCTAGAAATGCGATCGTGAGAGTGCCGGTAAATTCCGTTATAGCTCATATCGTTATATATATATATATATATATATATATATATATATATATATATATATATATATATATATATATATATATATATATATATATATATATATATATATATATATATATATATATATATATATATATATATATATATATATATATATATATATATAATTTTTTTTTTTTTTGTTTTTCCGTCTCCGCTTATCGTTCATAGTCGTTTGGCACCAAAATTTTTCCGAAATTCCGAGATGAAGCCCATTGCAATAGGTAGATTTTTATATGAAATCTACCTAATATATATATATTTGTATTTCAAAAAACTTGGAAATAATTATCGCATTACAAGTTGCAGAAACAATTTACAGATACAAGTTGCAGATACAAGTTACAGATACAAGTTACAGATACAAGTTGCAGATACAAGTTGCAGACACAAATTACAGAGACAAGTTGCAGATACAAGTTGCAGATCAAATTGCAGATATAAGTAACAGATACAAGCTGCAGATACAAGTTGCAGATACAAGTTGCAGATACAAGTTACAGATACAAGTTGCAGCTACAAGTTACAGATACATGTTACAGATACAAGTTGCAGGTAAAAACTACAGATACAAGTAACAGATACAAGTTACAGATACAAGTTAGAGATACAAGTTAAAGATACAAGTTTCAGATACAAGTTGCAGATACAAGTTACAGATACAAGCTGCAACTACAAGTTGCAGATACAATTTACTGATACCACTTGCAAATAAAAGTTGCAGATACAAGCTGCAGATACAAGTTACTGATCCAAGATGCAAATACAAGTTGCAGATAAAAGTTACAGATACAAGTTGCAGATACAAATTGCAGATACAAGTAACAGAAACAAGTTACGGATACAAAGCTGCAGATACAAGTTACATATACAAGTTGCAGATACAAGTTGCAGATACAAGTTGCAGATACAACTTACAGATACAATTTGCAGTTACAAGTTACAGATACAAGTTACAGATATAAGTTGCAGATACAAGTTGCAGATACAAGTTGCAGATACAAGCTGAAGATACAAGTTACAGATACAAGTGGCAGATAGAAGTTACAGATACAAGCTGCAGATACAAGTTACAGATACAAGTTGCAGATACAAATTGCAAATACAAGTTACTGATATAAGTTGCAAATACAAGTTGCAGATAAAAGTTGCAGATACAAGTTAAAAGTACAAAGTTGCATATACAAATTACATATACACGCTTCAGATACAAGTTGCAGATACAAGTTACAGATACAAGTTGCAGATACAAGTTAAAGATACAAGTTACAGATATAAGTTGCAGATACAAGTTGAAGATACAAGCTGCAGATACAAGTTACAGATACAAGTTACAGATACAAGTGGCAGATAAAAGTTACAGATACATGTTGTAGATACAAGTTGTAACGAAGGGAATACCAGACACACTATCTTTGGGTCAAAGACTTTTATATCTATACCCTTATATTATATTATATCTATACCCTTCGTCGCAAGTTCTTGTTATTCCAGAAAAATTTTTATTTGTTAATTTCGATGTCTTATGATATCCTATCTATTTTCAACACATTTTCTCATGTTTCGGTTTTGCATTTTATGCAAAACACAATTAATGTTAAAATACTCATTAACCTAAGTGTTAATCAAATTTCACAGTTAATTCTTGTTTTTTTCTGGAAATTTTTTTTTTTTTGTTGATTAAGAGCATTTGAAAAAAAAAAAAGCTCGGATGACACCATGGTTTTGGTCTGGGAGTTAGTTTTTGAGTTTGGATGAGGACGGTCTCGCGCGTAACCAAACGGTTCAGATAGGTTTTTTGTCTTTTTGTTGATTATTTCATTTTGTTGTAGTTTATAGTTTTTGTTTTTGTGCTTTGTTGTTTAGAGTAAAGATCAAAGATGTGGCAAATACAAGTTGCATTTACTAGTTACAGATATAAGTTACAGATACAAGTTGCAGATACAAGCTACAGATACAAGTTGCAGATACAAGTTACAGATACAAGTTGCGGATACAAGTTGCAGATACAAGTTACAAATACAAGTTGCAGGTACAAGTTGCAGATATAAGTTACCGATAAAAGCTGCAAATACAATTTGCAGATACAAGTTACAGATACAAGTTACAGGTACAAGTTGCAGATACAAGTTGAGATACAAGTTACAGATACAAGTTGCAGATACAAGTTACAGATACAATTTGCAGATCCAAATGCAGATTCAAGTTGCAGATACAATTTGCAAATAAGATTATCAGATACAAGTTGCAGATACAAGTTACAGATACATTTTACAGATACAAGTTACAGATACAAGTTACAGATACAAGTTGCAGATACAAGTTGCTGATTCAAGTTACAGATACAAGTTGCAGATACAAGTTGCAGATACGAGTTACTGATACAAGTTGCAAATACATGTTGCAGATACAAGTTGCAGATACAAGTTGCAGATACAAGTCGCAGATACAAATTACAGATACAAGTTGATACAAGCTGCAAATACAAGCTACAGATACATGTTACAGATACAAGTTGCAGATACAAGTTACAGATGCAGTAAACATTTGTTTCTTTATATGTTCTTGATTGAAATATAAATTGATTGTTTTGTGATTATTGTGTGTGGATGCTCACAAATAAAAGAACTATAAGTCGCCAGATGCGTAGCCTCCCTAGGAGCTCGCTCAGCAGCATTAAACAGATGAGTCAAGGCATTAAAATGAGTGACATCCCAACAGTAAACAGGTATGCAGGTTTACCGCCTAACGTTAATTTATCAAAATATGCAAAAACATCGCAAACTAGTTCTCCGTATGGTGAAAGTTCTAGAAAACCTGTAGAAAAAATTCCTCCAATAATTACAAAATCTCCCTCAACGGAGATTCATAAAACTATGAAGGAACTAAATATTTCAAAATATAATATACAAATAATGTCAATTGGCATAAAAATACTTACATATAGCCTATCAGACTATAACAAAATTTTTACTAAATTAAAAGAACATAACAATGGTATGTTCTCATATACGCTTGAGGAAAATCGTTTTGTTAAATTTGTACTATGTGGGCTCCATGATATGGATACAAATGAAGTTAAGAAAAGCCCCGAGAATAGTGGCCTGAGTCCTGTTAATGTTTGGAAAACTATTCCTAAAAAATATCGTCGAAACAGTGAAGATGCCCTTTATTTTGTTGCTTTCAAAAAGGGATCAATGTCTCTGAACCAATTAAAAAATATAAGATTTGTTAATAACACAGTGTGCAGATGGGAAATTTGTCGATCCACCAGCAAAGGTCCTCTCCAATGTTATAAATGTAAAATGTATGGTCATGGAGCGAACGCATGCTACATGAAGCCAAAATGTAATTTCTGTGGTGGAGATGAACATATTGATGATATGGAGTGTCCTTTACAAAACGATATTACTAAACATGTTTGCTGTAATTGTAGTGGAAATCATACATCTAACTCTATAATTTGTCCAGAAAGAGAAAAATACATTCAAATAAAAAATCATCTGAATCTAAAAAATAAGTTGAGTCGACCTTCAAATCAACCAACGTTTTCATTTCAACAACAGGATTTTCCTATTCTTCCTTCAATACCTCATCAAAACAACAATAAAAATTTTAATAATAATAATAATAATAATAATTTTGTTAACAAAAAAATGCAGTTCAGTACAGTGGTTCAAACAAATGCAATCAATCATGAAAATTCAATTAATATTAATTCAGATAGCACAAATGATTTGTTTGCACCACATGAGTTATTACAAATTCTCAAAGAACTTGTTTCAGGACTTCGGGGGTGCCATTCCAAAGAAGAACAATTTGATGTTATGGCTAATATTGCTATTAAATATGTCTGTTATCCATAATTCTTTAAAAATTTGTGTGTGGAACGCGTACGGTATAAAAAATAAAAAATTTGAGGTAATTCAGTTTTTAGATAATTTTAATATTGATATATTACTTATTAGTGAAACGCATTTAAAGCCTTCTATTTCATTTTCGATTCCTAATTTTCGATTTTATCGTAATGATAGAGAAAATATTCGCAGGGGTGGTGTTGGTGTTCTTATAAAAGATTGCATTAAACATTCGCTTCTTCCTGACCTTAAATTAAATTGTATAGAATCCCTGGGTATTAATATAATAAGTAGTGATAATAATCAACTTAAAATATTTTCTGTATATTGTTCATATTCGAATTCTGAGCATCTCAGAAATGATTTTATAAAAATTTGTAGTGGTAATATTCCTTACCTAATTGGTGGTGATTTAAATTGTAAGCATCCTAACTAGTTTTGTCCTAGAACTAACCGCGGTGGTCGAACTTTATATGATTATTCTATTAACTCTGATTGTGTTGTTATCGCTCCCCAAGATCCTACCCACTATAGTCCTGCTGGGACTCCAGTAGTATTATTGACATATTTTTAACAAACAACCCTCAGTTGATATCCGAAGTTAACACCATTCAAGCACTCTGCTCCGATCATCTGCCAGTCCTCTGTTCAATAGTATTTAATAATCAAGTAGATCATTGCCATCGTAAATACTTTAACTATAAAAATGCTAATTGGAGCATTTATCAGAATCATATTTCATCTGAAATTGAAAATTTCAATTTAAGTTCAATTCATACTATTTCAGATGTCAACGTTGCAGTCGATTTTTTGACAGCATCCATTTCTTCAGCTCGTGATCTATCCGTACCGCTTGTGCCTGTTCTTCCAACTGATAAATTGTTATTATCTGATCAAGTGTTAAGTTTTATCAGACACCGAAATTCGCTTAGAAGATCTTACCTCAGAAGTCGCCTTGCTCACATTAAAACCTCAATAAACTTGCTAAATAGAATTATCAAATATCATATAAATATTCTTTATAATCAAAAATGGCAAACGAAGCTTGAATGCTTGGATAATGGTTCAAGAAACTTCTGAAAAACAACTAAACATTTTAAAAACCATCGCAAGTCCATTCCACCATTAGTTACTCCCAACACTGGAAATCGAATTTTCTTAAATACAGAAAAAGCACAAGTATTGGCTGATGTCTTCCTTGACGCTCATCAAATTCCAAACTCCAATATTGTAATTGAAGAACAAGTGAATGACTTTTGCACTAATTTCAATAATTTGGATAACAATGCTCCAATTTCTGAAATTCGCCCTTCTGAAATTTCTGATATTTTGAAATTCCTTCCAAGGCTCAAAGCTCCAGGTGTAGATAATATTCCATTTATTTTACTTAAAAATCTTCCTGAAAGTGGAATCCATTTTCTTAAGATAATGTTCGAGTGCTGCTTGAAGCTAGGTTATTTCCCAATTCAATGGAAAAAAGCTAAAATTACTCCTGTTTTAAAGCCTGGCAAAGACCCCACTCTTGCTACAAGCTACAGACCTATTAGTCTTCTTTGTACATTGGGAAAACTCTTTGAGCAGATTATCAAAAGAAGAATGGAATATTACAACATATATTGGTGAAACAATTCAAAAATTAGGTGTTCGTATGGATCAACATAAATATGATTCTAAAAAAACTTCAGTTACTAATAATTGTTCTGCACTTGCTAAACATTCTATAGAAAATAAACATGAATTTAAATTCGATGATGTTCAAATTTTGGCTAAGGAAAGAAATAAAACTAAATTACAGATACACGAGGTGTGCCAAATCATAAAAAATGAAGAAACAATTTGTAATTTTAAAAGTGATAAGAAGGATTTTTCGAATAATTATTTTAATTTAATCCGATTGTTCTAAAATTTAAAGTAACTTTAAGCTTTTCACTTGATTACCATTTTTTAAGTTAATTATAACATAGTAACTCATGTTAAATTGTATATCGTTTTTTGTTTATATAATTTATGTCAAAAACTTTATTTTCTTATTGTGATATAATTTTTTATTATTTTTATTAATAATCCTGAAGATGGGCCTAGCCCGAAATATATAGATTTAATAATAAAAATTATATTCAATCAAACGGGGTAAATTGAGGAAAAACAAAATAATAAAATATAAAATTTTAAACCCGGCTAAACAAGTTTATAATATGAATTGTGATCCACTCTCAAACCAAATGGATATTTCGCGACAAAATATGTCTAATGAGCTAAACATCTCTAATCAAAATGAATTGATTAGTATTAAAAAATTAGCTTATCAAATGGCGCGTCTTGTGTTTTTGCTTAAATGTAGAAGATGGAATATTACTCCAATTTTTATTTTACATAAAACACAACGAATTTCGATTAATTCAAAATGTAAAGAAGCACATTCTAAAGTTTATAATGCTGTGCAACAACTAAATAAAGTGATTTTAAATGCTGAAATTGCTGACTGTAATTTTAATATAAAATATCTTAAGGATTTTTGCGCACCTGATGTACAAGAAACAATACAATTTAATGAATTTCTTACACAAAATAACAAACATTTATACACTAAATTTGTACGTTTACAACTTGAACAAGAAACATTGGAAAATATTAATTTAGATGAAAAATTTATTCAAAATATATCAGATAAAGATGTACCAAAGGAGATGATGATTCTTTTGAGTTTGGGTCCTAAATTTACACTTCCCATTAAACAAATACCAACATTAGAATTAATTGCTGACATAGAGTTTATTATTTCAAAATATACTGATGATCATTTACGTAAGCAAATGCGTTCTCATTTGACTTATATTATCACAAATCATATAAAAAATAAAACAAAATTTAATCGTATTGATAAGTTCCTTTTAATGGCAATGAAAAAACAACTAAGTTCTTAAAGGAAAATCCAGATATCCACATTTCAACAAGTGATAAAGGTAATATTACAATTATTGCTAACTTATCTGAATATGAAGATAAAATGAATCAATTACTAAATGATGATGAGAGTTTTGAGATATTACGTATTGATCCAACGGCAACACTTGAAAGAAAAAATAATAGATTGATTAGTACATTGAATAATAAAACGCATCAATATATTACACAAGAAATGGCTAAGAATCTCAAAACTTATATTTCAATTCCTCCTCGTATTTTTGGTCAAATTAAAATACATAAACCTAATAGAAATATACGTCCAGTTATCTCTACTATAAATTCTCCATGTTATAAATTGGCTAGATTTCTGTCAAGAGTTTTGAGAGTTTCGTTTACTTCTAAATATACTTTAAAAAATTCTACACAATTTGTCAAGAAAATTATCAAACAAAATATTCCTGAAGAATTTAAATTGATTTCATTTGATGTAGCTAACTGTTTTACAAATATCTCACCTCAATTGGCATTAAAAATAATTGAAAGAGATTTTGATGAATGCATTAGTACAAATACAAAAATTCCTAAGAAAGAATTTCTGAATCTTTTAAGTTTTTGTTTGATTGATTGTAACTACTTTAAATATGAAGAAAAATTTATGAAAATGAAGAATGGTTTATTTATGGGGTCTAGTTTAGCACCAATTTTGGTACAATGTGTTCTTGATGATGTCATAAATCAAGCATTCCTTAAAATTGATTTTACTCCACTTTTTTGGCATTCATATGTTGATGACCATATTACATCTATTCCTGAAAATAAAATACAAATGGTCCTTGATGCATTGCATTCGTATGATCCTAAAATCAGATTCACATATGAAGTTGAACAAAATAGCATATTAAATTATTTGGATTTAAGTATTCATCATTTGGATAATGGAAAGATTATAACTAATTGGTATCATAAAGAGATTGCTTCTAATCGATTATTAAATTACTATTCTACACATCCACGTAATATGAAGTTAAATGTAGCTAAATCTTTTATTCGAAAAATATTTCGACATAGCCATATAAACTTTTGGAATGATAATTTAAAAATAATTTATAACATACTTCGTACTAATAACTACCCTAAAAGTTTAATTGATAAAATGATTAGTCAGGTTCGTAATACTAATTTAAATCAATTGGGTCATAGTTATAATTATCTATCACTTGATCAAACAACTAATAATATGGTATCAAATAATGAAAATTTAAATAAATATGCATCATTAACTTATGTTCCGGGTCTAAGCGAAACACTTTCTCGCTCTTGTTCACAGTTTGTTCCTAATATTAAAATGGCTATGAGGCCTAAAAATAAAAATAGTTATAGTTTTACAAATTCAAAATCAAAAATACCTAAAGAACAACATAGTGGTGTTGTTTATAAGGTTGATTGTAATAACTGTAACACAACATATATTGGTGAAACAATTCAAAAATTAGGTGTTCGTATGGATCAACATAAATATGATTCTAAAAAAACTTCAGTTACTAATAATTGTTCTGCACTTGCTAAACATTCTATAGAAAATAAACATGAATTTAAATTCGATGATGTTCAAATTTTGGCTAAGGAAAGAAATAAAACTAAATTACAGATACACGAGGTGTGCCAAATCATAAAAAATGAAGAAACAATTTGTAATTTTAAAAGTGATAAGAAGGATTTTTCGAATAATTATTTTAATTTAATCCGATTGTTCTAAAATTTAAAGTAACTTTAAGCTTTTCACTTGATTACCATTTTTTAAGTTAATTATAACATAGTAACTCATGTTAAATTGTATATCGTTTTTTGTTTATATAATTTATGTCAAAAACTTTATTTTCTTATTGTGATATAATTTTTTATTATTTTTATTAATAATCCTGAAGATGGGCCTAGCCCGAAATATATAGATTTAATAATAAAAATTATATTCAATCAAACGGGGTAAATTGAGGAAAAACAAAATAATAAAATATAAAATTTTAAACCCGGCTAAACAAGTTTATAATAAGAATGGAAGAGTTCATAACTGACAATCAAATAATTATAAACGAGCAATTTGGTTTTAGATCTGGGCACTCTACAGTTCATCAAATCCATCGTGTAGTCAATCATATTAAATCTAATAGATCTTCGCTAAAATCTACTGGAATGATATTATTAGACCTTGAACGAGCCTTTGATAAAGTTTGGCAAGACGCAGTCTGCTATAAATTATTTATATATGGATTTCCAATATTTTTAATTAAAATCATAAAATCGTTCTTAACTGATAGAACATTTTTTGTCCAGATTTTTGATTCCATGTCCTCTATACTTAGCATTCCAGCTGGGGTTCCTAAAGGTGCCGTATTGAGTCCTTTGCTTTTTTGTTTATTCATCAATGATATTCCAAGAGATAGTGAATGTAAATTATCATTATTTGCTGATGACACTGCAATATTTGTGTCAGATGAGCTGGCGGTATCTATTATCAATAAGCTTCAATTGTACCTCACTAAAATTCTCGAATTTTTTAAAAACTGGAAACTTAGTATTAACATATCAAAATGTGAAGCCATTTATTTTACTAGGTGTAGAGCATCCCGTAAACTTCCACAACAACCTTTTCTGATTCAAAACTCTTCTTTGGAATGGAAACCTTCAACTAAATATTTAGGAATTTATTTGGATAAATCATTAACATTTAAGACACACGTCACTCAAATACAACAAAAATGTAATGCACTGTTCAAAAGTCTATATCCTCTACTCAACAGAAATAGTAAACTAAATAGTCATAATAAGACACTAATTTACAAGTGTGTGATTCTTAATATCATACTTTATGGTGCACCAATTTGGTGGGATATTGCTTTGTGTCATAAAAAGAAATTTCAAATTATTCAAAACAAATTTCTAAAAACTATATATAAACGCCCTAGACGTTATAGCACTTTAAGACTGCACAACGAATTAAATATAAAGCTTGTCAATGATGTTGCTAGAGAAGCTAATGATAGATATATAAATAAATTAAATTGTATTGAAAATGAATTAATAAATGCAATTAGCTTTACTACCGCTTAATTTTTGCAACGTAGCTTTTAAGTTTAGATTTAAGTAGGTTAAGTAAATATAAGTTTTTTATTAGTTACTAAGCAGACTGAACTGCATTTGAAAATATAAACATTCTTTTTCACTTATTTTTCGCAATATTCATACTAATTAATTTCATCTGTTGTAAAGCTTACTATTAAAAGCTGATCTCAGTAAACTATTAAATGTATACAACTGTATTATAAAATTTAAAGTCAATAAAGGATTATTATTATTATTATTATTATATGTTCTTGATTTCCTTGTAGGAAAAATACCAGCGAAAATCAAACATCACGCTTTTATATTTTTGTTCTTCAGAACTTTTTGAGATCGTGAATGTATGCTGAAGAAAAGCGTTTTTTTTCCATTATTCGTTCTGAATTTTTGTGGGCAGGCTTAGTACATAAATTTGTATGGATTGGTGGAGTGAGGTGGTTTTTAATCTGTCTTCCTCTGGCAATTCTGTAAATCAAAAATATAATTTAATTTTGGTTATCATCATGTTAACGTCCTTATAACAATTTGAACCTAGCTATATGATTAAGTAAATCAACGCTATTACAATTTTGCTCTTTTGACATGTGATAATTGCAAATTTTTAACATTTAAATCTATTCTTTTAAGTGTAAATTTTTCGAAAAAATGCAAAAAAACCATCAAAATATGGAGAGGATTAAATAAGCATACTTTTGATTAAATATCCTGAAAACAAAAATAATACATTTCTGACTGTTTTGTATACTGCTTTATAGGGAGGTTGAAATATTTACAACTACGTTTACCTGAAAATAAAGTGGGAGTACTTGAAGGAAAATGTTTGTTTTCAAAGTTTTAAAATAATAATCTCTTGTTAATAATAATTAAAATCATTTATAAGGGATCAACACGCAAAATTATCTCCACATGACGTAGATTGCATTACACGTTTTAGAGAAGTCACAGGTCTAACTATATAAATCTTCTAGTACTGCTACGAAAACTTGCTTCTTTTAAATGACACCGACCAGGAAACGAGATCCCATTTAACTAACAATCCAGAGACTGAAGAAAACGTATCAATTTTCATACTCAAGGAATTTGTAACAATTTTATACCAAATTTTAAATGTCTTTGAAACATTTTTTTTATTCTATCAAATCCTTCTTTTCCATACAGTTTCCAGAAATTCCAATAATAAATTCATTCATTTTTAATTATTTTATTATATCACTATAATTAATTAACATTCCTTCTCTTAACCACAAACCTCCACTGCCGTATATGATAAATTTATCTCAGTTGATATAATTTTTGTGATTTTTGTTTATGTTTAATGTTTTCTCGCTGTTTGTACTTTATAAGCGAAAAGAAAATTAAATTTTACCAAAAACCAAATTTATTTAATTAATTTTTCTTTACTCCTTGATTAATAAAATTAAAAATAAATCGTTTGATGTGCTCTAGCATACCTAAGTGAATGTGGAGATTTATTTATAAAAACTGTTATAATTAATTGGTTTGAAGACGTTTTCAAGTAAGGAAAAATGTGGGTATAAAACACACTTTTCAAAATAGAGATGTTTAGAAAATCACAATAAAATTTGTCGTTTTTCGACTTCTTAAAGCTCACGATAAATTTATTATCAAAATTCCATCTACGATAAATCAAATAAAGAACATTTCCAACTCAGAAGTTATTTCATTAAAAAAATAAAATCAATAACAAAAATAAAATAAAATCATTCTTTCAGTATATATGCTGCAAAAAAAAATAAATCTAACAAAGTTTGTATACTTACGCAGAATATTAACGTTTAACAAACTAAAAATTAAAAGCGATTTCGCTCTATTTCTTCCAAATTATAACACATCGATACTAAAACAAAAGAAATTTTCGTTCCACAAACAAATATAATTGTTTTTTCCTCCATCAATAAAATCTAGGAAAAAGGAAAAAAAAATTTTCTCAAAAATTAGAAGAAAACAAACAACAACAAAGACACATAGAAGAAAAATGTCTTGAGACAAAGAGAAAGAGAAATGTTAAAATAGCAAAAAAAAAAATAATATAAATCGAATGTGAAAAAATAGATTCAACCTTAATTTTTATTTATCAAAATTCAAATCGTTTTCTCCAAATAATAATAAAAATAAGAAAACTAAGACGGAAAGAAAAAAAAAAGCTTGAACCGGAAATTAAAAAAAACATACCTTCCATCTCATAGTGAAGTCTCGTTGTAGACGATGTAGATGGAAAACCAGGTTTAATTTAGTTTTTCATTTTAACCTCTTTCCAATCTTGTTAAAATATAAATAAACAATTTCACGATACCAGAAATATCGAATTTGTGAAATCAATCATTTGTTTGTACAACTAAAATTTTAAAAATAACATTTGTTTTTGAATACAAAGATAGCTTATATATGTGACATCTCAACAACCATTTTCTTTAATCTAAATTCTAAAGTTGAATGGTTGAAAACTCGGGTTCGGACATTTTTCATTTTATCAATTGACAGGTAGAGCCTGTCTTTGATAATTTGTATCCTGAAAATAATATCTATTGTTATATGTGTCGTATTCAACAAATTGATGTTATTGTAGTTAAATTGTTAATTTTATTGTAATAAGTTTTAAATTTTATTACATAATTTATGATTTCCAATCCTTGCTTTTTCTATGATTAAAGTGGGAAAATATTTTATAGAGAACGAAATTCGTAATTCTTTTCAATTCAAAATTTGTATTACCATTGTTGGAACTGGGCACAAGTTTTGTCTTCTTAAAGGAGCTGTAAAAATCACTTGAAAGTAAAATTCTTTATATTTATTAATCATTCTTTACGTAAAAACTACTCTTTACTAATTCTTTACATAAAAACGTAAAGAATTATTCTTTGCCTTCACAACTTGCCTCCATATCTGGATCGACTTAGGCTTCTTGGTTTGCACAGTCTGCAGAAACGTCGTGAAATAGCTGACGTTGTTTTTGTCCATCAAGTTTTGACTGGTGCAGTTAATTCCTCAATCTTAGAATATTAATATTAATTATCGCGCAACTAGGTATGCTTCTTTATTCAGAATCGATTTCCATCGCACAGATTATGGTAGAAAAGAGCCTATCACAAGAATTCTACAGAACACGAATAAAAATGCTCAATACTTCGATTTCCATTACAGTATATATAAGTTAAAAAAAACTATTATATTCGAATCAATAATAACTAGACTAGAATAATAACTAGATCAAGGATAGCTAGACAAGTGCTCTCTGCATGATATCTTTTATACTTCTTATACTTTGCCCTCTCTTTTTTCTTTCTTTCGTTTTTGACTGTTGCTTTTTGCATGATTTTTGTATTTTTTAAGTGTCTCTATTATTATGTCTAATTATTGCGATCATTTATCTATGTATGTATTTTTCCACGTTGTGTATTTATACGTGGATATTTATATGGTTGATAGGCTCTTATTATCTTATTACCTGTGACATAATTCGAGATGGAAGTATGAGCAAGCGCGGTTGCAAGTCTGTTGTAAATACCCGATTACAAAAGAATGAATGGAGACTTTTTTAGTCAATAATCTTAGTACTTTTTTTATTGTCATTTAATTTATTTTATTTTTACTTCACCACAATTTTAAATTGGTGTGAAGTAAGTAATCTATCGCGAAAAAAAAATATCTTACATACCCCAAATTTTGTTTTTTCTTTTGTTTTGGAGCATCCTCTATCTAAATAATCAATAAATATTTTGGTGTCGTGGCAGAGGCGTAGCTAGGGGGGGGCGGGGGGCGGTCCGCCCCGGGTGTCACCCGTTTTGGGGTGACACCCGAACGTAAACAACTTAAACAAACCATCACAATGTTTTCAACGATAAATCACTTCGAAGCCGTTTTGGGGTGACACCCGAACGTAAACAACTTAAGCAAACCATCACAATGTTTTCAATGATAAATCACTTCGAAACCGTTTTGGGGTGACACCCGAACGTAAACAACTTAAACAAACCATCACAATGTTTTCAACGATAAATCACTTCGAAACCGTTTTGGGGTGACACCCGAACGTAAACAACTTAAACAAACCATCACAATGTTTTCAATGATAAATCACTTCGAAACCGTTTTGGGGTGACACCCGAACGTAAAAAACTTAAACAAACCATCACAATGTTTTCGACGATAAATCACTTCGAAACCATTTTGGGGTGACACCCGGACGTAAACAACTTAAACAAACCATCACAATGTTTTCAATGATAAATCACTTCGAAACCGTTTTGGGTTGACACCCGAACGTAAAAAACATAAACAAACCATCACAATGTTTTCAACGATAAATCACTTCGAAACCGTTTTGGGGTGACACCCGAACGTAAACAACTTAAACAAACCATCACAATGTTTTCAATGATAAATCACTTCGAAAGCGTTTTGGGGTGACACCCGAACGTAAAAAACTTAAACAAACCATCACAATGTTTTCAACGATAAATCACTTCGAAACCGTTTTGGGGTGACACCCGAACGTAAACAACTTAAACAAACCATCACAATGTTTTCAACGATAAATCACTTCGAAACCGTTTTGGGGTGACACCCGAACGTAAAAAACTTAAACAAACCATCGCATGTTTTCAACGATAAATCACTTCGAAACCATTTTGGGGTGACACCCGAACGTAAAAAACTTAAACAAACCATCACATGTTTTCAACGATAAATCACTTAGAAAACATTTTAACCAGGTTATCCATATAATTTTAATTTATAAATTGTGATAACTTATAAATGTGTGTCCTATAAATGTGTTATTGGTTCAAAAAGAATCTATTCTACTTTTTAAAATTTTTGAGTTATTACGTGAAATAAAATTTTAACAATATTAATCGAATCAACATGTTGAGCATTGAATCCCATCACCACAATTACTCAATAGCTTTGAATATTCCTATAGATACCATATTGACCGTTTTTTACGATATATTATTTAGTATGCAAGCATGA
The DNA here is from genome assembly GCA_963693315.1 of Diogma glabrata. Taxonomy (NCBI): domain Eukaryota; kingdom Metazoa; phylum Arthropoda; class Insecta; order Diptera; family Cylindrotomidae; genus Diogma; species Diogma glabrata. Next base: position 202,205,405 of record OY856188.1, read on the forward strand.
TTATTTAATGACCAGATCTGGAAACACATATGCTGAATAATGTATAGGAAAAGGGGTTTACGTCGATAATGAGGCACCCTTTGTCGATAGGATGACACCCTTGAGTTACAATGTCTCTATTCCAAAATTATTTCTAAAATATCCGCTCAACCTTACTACCTAATATATGTTTTACATTTCAAACAAATTAATTGCAAACACCTAAGGAAACTAACAAACAATCAAATTACCGTGTTTGTAAATGATCTCAAAATAATTTTTTTTCCTTTATCTTGAAACTCAAAGAATAAATTGAAATAGATCGTTTTTCAATGGACACAAAAATAATTACTGTAGAATAAAATGGCAGTTATGCAATTACTGCAGTTTTGCAAATTTTTGTAGGTTGATACATACTCATACTGTTTGTTTTCAGTTTTATATATTTATATATTTGAATTAAACGAAAGTTTATCATTTAAAATTACATTTTGTTGGGTTTTAAATCTCTTGGAAATTTCAAACTCATCAAGTGATTCTTTTAAAGATCCTTGGCAACATAAATGTAAAACCTTCAATTTTTTTTTAAAAGTGGTGAAGCTATTGTTATTAACTATGTAAATGGTTTGCAAAAATAAACTTTAAATTTTGTTTATTTTTCTTCTTAGGCAGGTATTCCTTAAATCAGTCTTTAAAACATTTTCCGGTTTTCCCGATGTAAAATTTTTCACAAAAATCACATTCAATTTTGTAAATTATTGAGCATGATTCTAATTGGATATTTAGTTTTGGTTTCAATTCTTTATATAAAATATCTTTTAGGATTTCATACTTATATTTTTTTAAATAGTTCCTTAAAATATTAGGCTATGATTTATATATTCTATTTTATCAAATATTATTTAATATAAGTTGTTACAAGGAAATTTAAATAAATTAATTTTCTTGGCGGTGTATTTAGTCGTTAACACAGTGTACTTATTATGAACTATGTACCTATTATGTATCCTACAAATATATTTAGAATTAATGCTTTGCTGATACCTATACTATAATTAAAAATATTTTTTTAGATTTCGTTTAGCAAATATCCCAAAAAATAAATATGCCACGAGGAGTTCATACTATTTAAAGAAAAATTTGGTTCCAGCAGAGACCAAACATACCAAATCCATACCAAATAAACAAGACCAAATCTATAAATATGTTACAAAACCCGATGATATCCAAGGTTCATCAAAAGAAACTGATTATCACGTTGATGCAACGAATGTTTCAGAGAATATTGGCTCACTTTCGGAAAGTAACAGCAACAATACAGAAATAATAATGATAACCTATGATGACGAATTAGAAAGGAATAATGAAAATGACAGTGATAATGCCGCTAATGCTTCTACTATCGAAGACAGTATTTGCATGGGTGAATCACTTCAGGACTTAAGAGATGTATCACATTGGAATATACTCGTCTCTGGTAATGTTCGCATTGAAATCATAAAAAAAGAAAGTGAACATTTTCAAAATAGAGAAGGGTCGTTTGTTACTGTATCTAGACACAAGTTAGACATAAAAGGTGATGTTCGCCATCTTTCTAAAGAATCGTTTTATAAAATGAGGAATAATGGTGAAAAAATTCTACGGCCATGGATTGTTTATTCTCCTGTAAATAATAACTTGCGTCCTGTATTGCTTCTGTTGTCGTGTATTTGCTGTCACCAATAATAATAATACAAAATCAGCATTTACTACTGGATATCAGAAGCGGTGAAACAGAAACTAAATCCCAAAGTGGCCGAGCATGAAACTTCAAATGAACATCTGGAGAGTTTTGAAAAGTGGAAAGCTGTGGAAATGAGGTTAAAAATTCATAAAACGATACGAGACGCATCCATGCAATTAATATATAATAAAAAACAGAAGTGGAAACATCTTTTATCAAGATTATTGGATATAACTTTGTTTTTATCTAAACAAAACCCAGCATTTCATGGACATGATGAAGGACAAAGTTCTTCAAATAAAGGCAATTTCTTAGAACTAACCAAACGATTGTCAAAGTATGATGTAGTGTTAAAAGAACACATTTTGAATTTGGAGCATGGTAAATCACCAAATGTATCATATTTGTCACCAGATATACAAAATGAGTTCATAAATGTTTTAGCGATCCACGTAAAGTTTAAGCTTGTCAACGAAATTAAATCGGTTAAATATTTTGGAATTATGTTTGATAGCACACCTGACATTTCACATATTGATCAAATGTCAGAAATGATTCGTTATGTGAAAATTGATGGTAGTAAAGTGGAAATCAAGGAAGTATTCCTTGGATTTTTTCCTTTACGTGGAAAAAAGCCGCTGATTTAAGCGATGAAATACTTACACTGAAAAAAAAATTGAAGTAATGATAACCTCATCTCGAAGATGGCAGTTTATTATTCATGCAAAGAAAAGATATTTACAAACAATTTCACCGTGATTGGGACAACTACTCAGTACTCAGTAACATTTTCCTGATAACAGAATGAGGTGTAATTAAAATATAAACTGCTATCCAATATAACAGTAGTTGAATAAAGTTAATAACTATTTCCATGAAAACATATTTCTTTGGCCTTATATCATGAATTTTTCATTTTAAAATTTAAGTATTTGAGATTAATTGAACTATATTTTATTTTCACATAAATATTTCATGTGATTGTCTCAACTGCATCGGCTTATCATTGTACGGTTGTTGAATCAATCTCGTATTTCGATTCGCCATATCTGCCCGCACGGTGAAGTTGAGACAACTGCATTTCGATTGGAAATAGGACATGTTTTTTTCAGTGTAAAATCTTGAAAATGATGGTATAGATGTTATGAATTGTCGCTCCCAAAGTTTATGATAATGCAGCTGTTATGAGTAGTATACATAGAGAAGTGCAAGCTATTATTAAAGCAAAAAATAACAAAGCAATTTTTGTGGGCTGCAAAGATCATTCAATTAATTTATACGGCCAACACTCGTCAGTGGAAGCCATTTTTACATGTTTTTCTGCTTCGACTAGCCGCTGGGAAGTAGGCTTGCCACCTATACGTTTTTGGAGCGTATAATACGTTTTTTTTATCAAAAATATTTTTGAATACGCTATACGTACGTTTTTTGAAAATATTCAAAAATATACGCTTTTTTGGTTATAAATAGTTAAATTCAGTTATTTTCATAAATAAGTATCCTAAATGAAGTTTTTCCCTTATTAACTGTAATGAATTGCAGAGAAAAGTGAACTGAATATTTTAAAATCAACACAAACGCACTTGAATGACTTAAAATTTGCAAATTTGTGTTTGCAGGCCAGTTAATAATTTTAATTGTTTTGTTGAACGCATTTTTAGCGTGAAGGGAAATATATGGACTAACAAATCAAAAGGCTTCATACCGATATGGTGAAATCAGAATTATTTAAGCATTTCAATTACAGATGAGTTGCACTGAATTTGCAAATTTTATTAAGATAAACAATAAGTCTAACAAAAAATTGATCGAAGCAGCAAAATCGAACAAAAAATATAAAATTAAAGCTTTACATTAAATATTTGGTTCATTCCTACACCATTTGGTTACTATTTCTAAAATTTTTATTAACTATGTTATTATATGTTATTTAGTCAATTAAAGTAAGACATTGTTTTAATATATTTATTTTGTTTATATTGTTATCGTTTTACTTCGGTCTGAAAGACCTAAGTATTCATGAGCCAAAAGTGAAATTCTTACCCTCACTTTTTTGGCATTTCTCGACGTTTTAGGACCTACTGATTCTAAAAATGCAAAAAAAAATATATGTCTGTCTGCCGGCCGGCCGTCACAACATACGAAATCTAGAAAACCGCAGGACGGATTTCAAATTTTTTTTTTCTAAAAATAGGTTTACTCAATGGAAAGAGCCGAAAGGATGATGTGTTCGACAACTGTACCGGAAGTGTGTCAAAAAAATCATCAAGTGTGTCAAATCAAGGAAATTTGCAATTTTTTGCTTAAAAAACTTTCATTTTAAGTGATTACGAGTATAGGAACATTGAATTTGGAGAAATCTTGACTGTCGGGATTGGTATGTGAGACCAAAATCTAGATTATTGCATTATAAGCTTGTCAAAAAAAGATTGTTGTCAGAAGAAAGATTTTTATTTATTTTTTTACCCAATTTCTTGTAAAAAATAAAATTGATTATTTGTATGATATGAACTTTTATTATTATTATTGAGAATTATGGCATTATGTATAAGTTGTCAAAAAAATTCAGTCAAGTGTGTCAAAAGAAAGATTTTTATTTATTTTATTACCCAATTTTTTGGAAAAATAAAATTAATTATTTGTACGACATGAAATTTTATTATTATTATTGAGAATTATAAGTTAGTCAAAAAATAATGTCAAACGTGTCAAAAGAATGATTTTAGAAAGAATGGTTAGGAAAAAATAAAATTAGTTATTTGTATAAAATGAAATGTATAATGAACATGAAATTATTATTGAGAATTTTATTGCATTATAAGTTTTTCAAAAAAATATTGTCAAGTGTGTCAAAAATTTAGAAAAATTTTTTTAATAAAAAATTTAGCTGTTTGCTTACGTAAATATAATTGAACATGGAAATTTTTGAATTTGTGATAGTTTTTGAAATATTTTTGGAATTTTGAAAAGTTTCAATTTTTGATTTTGTAAGAATTTATGGAATATTTTTAGAATTTTGAAAAATTTTAAATTTTTGATTTTATTATAATTTTTATAATTTTGGCAAAATTTTCAATTTTTGATATTGTTATAATTTTTGCAATATTTTTAGAGTTTTTGAAAAAATTTTAGAATTTTGTTGAAAAAAGTTTGAATTTATGATTTTATTTAATTTTTACAGTATTTTTGGAATCTTGAAAGAAATATGAATTTGTGATTGTGAAATATTTTCTTGAAACGCTAAATGGAGAGGTTTTTGAGTAGTTTGCTGATTGTATAATCTTTTCACTAAATTATGTTAATTTATGATCTGTTATAATTTTCCGACAACGTATTGATGTTTCGTGTTAGTTTTGTAATACACATCTAAACAGAGATAAAAAATACTAAAGTACATGTATTTTTAACAAAAGTAACAAAAAGTTATGTTTGATATATGTACATCGCTTCCCAAAACTAAAAACCATGTCCTCATAAAAGTTTTTTGCCGAAAACTATATCAAAATTATTAACCCAGACCAAAGTCTTGATATCTCAGAGCTGTGAGATTTCAGCCCCTCCATATTTTTCCAATTAACTTATAAAATAAATAAAATATATGAGTAAAAAAAATTATTTTAATTATTTTATTTAAAAATATATATGTATACGCTTTTGGAAAAATTCAAAGGTGGTAAGCCTACAGTGGGAAGTACTTGCTAAACACAACAAAGCAACTGTTAAAATACTCTTAACAGCGCATTGGAGTGCTCATTATGCTGCAGTAAAAGTATTGGCCGAAAACTTTGATGGGATTGTGGCTGAAATTGAGAAGTTAAGTGATCAACAAGAAAATGTAGACACTAGAGGCACTGCACAGAACCTCAGAACCTTATCAATGCAGCATGTGATTTTTCGTTTCTTTGCTATCTTTTGTTTTGGAATGATATTCTAAGAGAAATAATATCTGTGCTCAGATTGGATTGCAAAGCACGGGCTTGAATATTGATCAATTAGCTACAAAAATAGAGTCAATTCATAACGAAGTCTCATTGTAGAAGAGGCAATAGATCTTGCTGCAAAAAAATCGGAGGACTATGACATTCCAATGGAAAGCCGAATTCGTCATAAAACGCAAAAAACGAACAGGTGGTGAGTTTGCACCTGATATTGGACTGACACTGAGAGCTCAACTTAAAAAGGACATGTTGGAATGTCTTGACCAATTCAGTGTTGAACTCCGAACTAGACTGAAGTCAGTTCAAGATTTAGCTTCATTGTTCGAGGTTGTGCAGACAAAAACTTAGCTTTTGGCGAACAGTGAAGAGTTAAAATTATCGGAATCAAAATTTACTGGTTTTTATGATGCGGTATTGGCAACAGAACTCCTCATAGAGATACAAAGGGTGAGGAGGCATTTAAAAGCGGCCAATGTTACAGTTTCTAGCTGGGTGTACCTAGACTTTTTGAAATTCATCGTAGAATGGGATTTTTTAGAATTTCTTCCGAATCTTACGGTCGCATTAAAGTTATTTATGACTATTTGCGTATTAGTGGCTTCGTGTGAGAGGAGTTTCAGCAAATTAAAATTAGTTAAAAATTACTTGCGGGCTTATAATAATAATGCTAATTTGTATTAATTAAAAAAAATTATAAATTACGTTTATCGGCTTTTTTGACAGTTATTATTGACAGTTTTTATTTTTGGGGTGACACCACAATATCCGCCCCGGGTGCCACCCATGCTAGCTACGCCACTGTGTCGTGGGTGACATTCCTGCATAGAATCTTGAATAAACATTGGCATCCTGTCATCCAGGTTCACTTGAAAATGGAAGATGTGGATTCATTTCAAATCTGAACAAAATGGCGGCGGGTCTCCCGAACACCTCTAAGTTTAAATCTTCAATAACTTCTAATCCGGGCTCATGATCTTATGGAAACTTGGTATATAAGGTTTTAGTACTGTTTCCAATATTTCTGGATACCAACTTCTGATTGGTCACTTCCGGTTAAAAAGTTTTTTTTTCAGGAGTTTATCCTTACTGTAGCCTACAATTACTGATCGATTTTCATGAAACGTTGGTAATAGCTTTCATGTAACATGAGAAAGATTTTGTCAGCTTTTGAAATATATTGGAGAAATGGTTGGTGGGTCCACCATACAACAGGCACTTTTCTCCATAATGTTTTTTATGTTTGTTGAGAGCATACCACATTCGTTCGTAAATGAATTTTGATGACACTTTGGAAAAAGATGCAAATGAGCAATTCCACGTCACCGCAACATCGATGTTCCTGACCCCCTCTGATTTCGATAAAATTTCATATGCAGATAGCCAATGAAAAAATAAAAATACTATTTCTTTCAAAAAATTAAATTTCGCGCTAGGAATGACACAGGGTGGCGGCAAAGTTTTAGGGGTTTGCGAAACATGAGTATCTTTGAATATCGATTGCTAACGATTGACTAAACCGATTATTTATAGCTCATTGGAAATGCAATTGATAGGACTGATAAAAAAAATTACTTAAAGTTTTTCAATAATTTTTTAAAAGTGTGTTAAACTTAAAAAAAATACAAAGATGGCGCTGTTTACCCTCACTTTTACCACTTTTTTTCCAGAAAAAAAATGTTTAATTAGTTCGTAATCTAAAACGAAAGTTTCCTAAGTATATAATTTCTCGTTTTAAAAATAAAATTTTTACAAAATTTTCATTTCCGTTTTTTTTTCAATTTTTTTTTTAGCCAATGCAGTGAATCATCTATTTAACTCAACCAACCGGAATTCTTGTTTTATAATAATTTAATGGCCATTTAATTATTTTAAGGATACAAATTAAGTATTTGAGGGTGTGAATGCTTTTTACATAATTTATCTTTTCATCCATTTATACCTGTTCAAAATTAGTTATAAATACATTTACCTGAAATATGTTAAAACTCATTCAAAGAAGCAAATAGTGGAGAAAATGATGCGAAATAAAATGCATGTTATATTGAATTCCACACACTGCAATTAATGACATTCATTTTAAGTAATTTACCACAACTAACAAATTTTATTAAACTTTTGTATTTAACGTGCATAGCAGTAACCGTTTTTGGAGATATACTCGTTCACTACCACGTTTTACAAATATCGTATCACGTTTACCTGGCATTAATCTGCTAATGAAATCATTCGTATAAAAATTTTTCACTTCATTAATAGTTTCTTCTGATAGTTTTTTTATCTGCATTTGGAAATGATGACAGCGCTGTGGATTGGTTTATTTGATCCTTCTTGCTTTTTTCAATTAAGTGACGTGCTGCTTCTGTTCCAAATAAGTTTTGAATTTCTTGCACTTTCATATCCATTGGGATAGTTAGTAATAATTCTCGTTTCTCGCCATTTTTAAAGGACAACTTTAGGTTCTCCATAGTATCTCGATAATATTTTAATTGCACTTTTGTTTCATCAGAAGAATCAAGATTTTCCCCAATTAAAACATTTTGTATGTTTCTACGCAGTTGCTCTGATTTATCTTTTCCATACTAAAAACTGACTGCGACATAACCGCTTTCGATTAATAGATGAAATTTGATTAGATACAAATGGCACAATATGTTCATTTATCCGGTTAATTAGCTCATCACGTTCCATATTGACTATCGTTGGTGATGAAATAATATCTTGTATTACGCTTGGTCCGCTGATAGGCTATGGCTGTTCCTCCAATATTTCATCACTCGCAATTGATTATGTATCACCTGTATTTTCAGTTTCAATACCACCAATGGAACTGATCATTAAGAGACGAATTCTACAAGACGAACAAATTCGCTTTTGCGTACATAAATTAAACACAAAGTTTATCGAACGTAATTTATTCTGAACTTCAGGTGTAACATTTTTTAAAGTTTTTGAACACTTGCCGATACCAAATGGTTTTAAACAATGATATTTACTCACGTTTTAAAAAAAAATATTTTAAATATTAAAACACTTTAAAGCTTCTTTGCTAACTCAACACTAATATTTGTTTAACAAGATTGACAAATGAATTTAGTAATGATGCTGTACGCTCAAAATATCTCTAAAGACTATTCTTTTCATTACTACGCTCTCATTTTATAACAGGTATTATCATTAACAGGTAACAAAGTACGGTACTTAATTTGTCCATACCTTTAAAATTAATTTCGGACAGGTATAAATGGATGAAAAGATAAAATATGTAAAAAGCATTCACACCCTCAAATACTTAATTTGTATCCTTAAAATAATTAAAAGGGCATTAAATTATTATAAAACAAGAATTCCGGTGGGTTGAGTTAAATAGATGATTCACTGCATTGGCTAAAAAAAATGAAAAAAAAACGGAAATGAAAATTTTTTAAAAATTTTATTTTTAAAACGAGAAATTATATACTTGGTAGACTTTCGTTTTAGATTACGAACTAATTAAACATTTTTTTTCTGGAAAAAAGTGGTAAAAATGAGGGTACCCTTAACAGCGCCATCTTTGAAATTTTTTAAAGTTTAACACACTTTTAAAAAATTATTGAAAAACTTTAAGTAATTTTTTTTATCAGTCCTATCAATTACCTTTCTAATGAGCTATAAGTTACATAAATCGGCTTAGTCAATCATTAGCAATTGATATTCAAAGATACTCATGTTTCGCAAACCCCTAAAACTTTGCCACCACCCTGTGTCATTGAGCGAAAGACCATTGTTGTCATGGTTTATTATTTTTTACTCCCGGAGCGAAAGACCATTGTTGTCATGGTTTTTTATTTTTTACTCCCTAGCCTAAGAAGTAAAATATGCTTAATCTGCTGCCGCAAATGAGGGAGTGGAATTGAACTTTATATACAACTTGTGTAAACAATTACTTTTATTGATTAAATTTTGGTTTTTAATATCATAATTATATTGTGGTCGTGCAAAAAATAGTAAATAAACCTCGGGAGAGAGCATGGTCATCTACCCTAGTAATGTGTAGTTCTCAGGCTTCACCTTCCGGGTATTAACTCACCTCGGAAGAAAAACATATCCTTTTTTCTCTTGGAGAATCTACTACTTTTTTTTTTTTAAATCCAGAGAAATCAGTTTTCACAACTTTTGGTGAATGGCATATAAACTGAAAGAGGAGAGCAAAACGTGTAACGTGCTGCCGCTTAATCGAATAATCTGTCTAAGAATGCCACCATGTCTTATGAATATTTTCATTTTATATGGAAAAATGTCGATTGCCTGAATTTAATCACATATACATAGTCAGTTATATGAAGCATAATTTTCTTATTTTAAATAATTTTGATTACATGGATATCATGCAGAGCTTCCTGTCATCATATTTTTTTAAACATATTTTAGACGAAAAAATCGATAAAAATTGGCAAAATCGGAAGGTTTAACCTTTGTCGTTTGAAATTCAGAATGTAATATACAACCTGCATAAGAGTTTATAATATATACCGTACTGAAGTTTGATCTTAATCTAATAGCGGTCATATGGATAAATATCAGTTTCTAGAGTGTTGTCGATAAAAACTTGAAAAATTGAAAGGAATCATTGGAACAGAGATGGATCTAAACATTTCTCTGTTTTGAGGGCGTGTAAATCCGCAAGTTAATGAGATTTTAATACTTATATGTTTAGTAGATTTCATTACAAAAATTAAATTACGTCAAGCATTGTTAAACTATGTAATAAAATTGACAAACAAAAACCCAGAGAAAAGAAATGGTCTTACGTTTCTTTTTAACATTAAAAAATAATAATAAAAAAAACCGGATTATTTAAATTTCTAAAGATTGTATATTCGTAGAAAAAGTTTCGAAACTATGTTAATGAAATCTTTAAACAAAAAAAACTATACGCTGTTGAAAATATAAAAATGCATGACACATATTTCAATCAGCTGGATTTTAATGATATGAGAAATGTTAAGAATGAATAAACTTTTTCATGTTTACATTTTTTTAGGAAAGTTCATAAGTGTCATTGGTTCAAGTCGACGAAAGATTTGCTAACCTTTCTTCGTCCCTTATGTAAATAAATATTGGTTTTATTCCATAGTTGATATTGTCAACTGTCATAGTTTTGAATCCATCTTTTCACTCGCATATATAAAAATATATTTTCTTTTTTTTTCTTTTTTGAGAAAGGTCATTTATCATGTTCTTAGATCTGACAGAATCCAACAAAAAATGTATATAGCATATCACAACCTCGCTCATATAGAAAAACTTTGTTTAATGTAGCCACGTAGATCTTCATTACAAGCACGTGATAATAAATCAATTTCATTTAACGTTCATTCTTTTATTCTTATTCTTCTTTTCCAAGATGAAAAACAAATAACGGAATATATGAAACGGTTTTTCCATGATAGATAGCTAAAAAATTGTTGTTGCTTCAAATAACACACAAATAAAATATAGATAAATATACTTACGGTTACGTTGACGAAACCTGTGTCATTTACCTTTTTTGTTTGCTATAAAAAAGTTAATCTTTTTCGTTTGAAGGTTTATGGGAAAGGGGAAACATATAGTTCCTGGATGGATCAACCGAGTTCTAATCGAAAAGAATTCTAAAAAAATAGCGAAATATATTTGTAGTTTTTTATAATCACATCAATAAAATAAATTATTAGAATAAATAAATTAATTTTTGTTTTGAACTGAATATTATAAAAATCTTATCAATCATTAAATTGATTGATATATAATTTGTTTTATAATAAAAATGGCATATATAATAATATATATCGTAAAGTAAACCTAACTAATTTGTTTTCATTTCTTCTCGAATTATGCAGCAACTTTTTCTTGAATAACTTGTACTGGTATTTGTAACACAACAGATTCTTGCAATTTCGCTGGAACAATAGAATTTTGAATTTCTTTAACTTCATTGGTTTCAACAACAGGAGCTGGAGGAGCTGCTTGCAAAATTGGAACGGCTTGAACAGTTGCAGGTGCAACAGTTGCTGCACCAACACGATTGTTAACTAGATTTGTTATCGTGGATACAAACGATTGAAGTGGTCCTTGTGAAGCTGGTGCTGGTCCTGCAGCTATCGTTGCAACTCCGTTTGACGCAGCCGGTGTAGGATTTTGTTGTCCACCATTAATAATATTTGAAAATGTGTTTTGAATATTTTGTAATATCGATGGATTTTGTGGATTTGAAGTAGCTTGATTATTCGGATTATTGTTTTGACCGACACCAAATGTATTTGCTAGTGATTGTTGAAAATTTTGAATAGTAGTTGAAACTTGATCAGTAAATGATGGACGTGCTGGAACTACAGGTGCTTGTACCACAACTCCATCAACTTGTGTAGCTAAAGGTGCTGTTGCTTGAGGTCGATTTAAATTTAACACCTGTGTTAATGGATTATTTTGAATTAAATTTTGTATAACTCCTGCAAGACCTGATGGTTGGGCTGGTGCAGCTGGAACTGGAGCTGCAGCTCCTGGAGCTGGAGCTACAGCGGATGAAGAGACAACAGCAGCAGGAACTTGATCAGTTTGAATCTGAGCTTGACGTACTGATTCAATACCAATTATGTTTTCCGAACTATCGTTTTCAATAATCTCAGCAACAACTGTTTTAACACTTGGACTAACTTCGGCATCAACAGCAACTAATTGTTCAACTCTGTTTTCAGATTGAACTGGAAGAATAACTTCTTCGATTGCAACTACTTCAGGATTAATTGATTTAACACTTTCCACTACATCCACAACAACAACTTCAGCTGGTTTAACCTCTGGCAAAACAGCGTCTTCTGTAACAACTGATTTAACTACAGCAACTGGTGCCACTGATTCAACTTGTTTAATTGGTTCAATTATTTCAACTGTTTTAACTGATTCTATTGCTTCCACTGGCTCAAATGATTTAACAACATTTTCACTTAAAACTGGATCTTGTTCTTGAACTACAGCAATTCGTTCAATTGTTTTAAATGCAACTGGAATTTCGATATCATCGCTTATCGATTGAATTTGAATTGGATTTTGTTCTAACTCAACCGGAATTTCACCATTTGTTCCTTCTAAAACTAATTCACGTAACAAAGTTCCTGCATTGATACCGGAACATAAAAACGTTAAACACAATATCACAAAATTTAAATTCTTCATTTTATTTTTAAATAAATTAATTTTTTTTTGTATTTTTCTAGTTTTCACTTTAAACTCTTGTCTCCAACTGAATTTTAAATAAGATGAAGAACCGCATTTATATTGACTGAGGGGCGAGCCGATGACCCGTTAGTTTTAATAAATTTAATTCTTTTTTTATTTATCAAATACACTTATAAGAAAACATGAAATGTGTAAGAAAAAAATTAAATAAATATAACAACAAAAGTCTGCATAAATGTTAACGTTTACGAATAATAATAATAAGAAACAAAAACAAAATTGAAGAAAAAAGTTATCTTTCTCTTTATGCTTTGACAGTTTTAAGATAAAGAATTAAGGCGTTCTACTTTTTTGTTGTTAGGTCTTGAACTACCAATATAGTGACGTATATTAATTGCATTGTTTTATCAAGTTTTTTGAATAAGCTTAAATTGTGTTAATTTGTATAATTATAGTTCAGGTTTGTGGATAACAAACAAAAGTAAAAGTTTATAACAATCAAATAAGCTTTGCTGATAACTAATAAAATTAATGTGTCTCATGGCCTCAGTAGGTGAGACCATGAGTAGTGGATGAAAAGTTAATCAGCTAATAAATGGTGGCGAATAAAATCTCGCTTCGTGCTTAGGGTCGGCCAGACAAGAAACCCGATAAAATAGATAAATAGCGAACCAGTGCGGTCACCTGTCATTCTTCTTTTATCTTCGCAAGTGAAATAAACAAATATGTTCAACAGAAAATAAAAAACTTATATGGTTTAACAATTTAGGGCATTGTTCCCGATTCGAGTAGAGTTTCTAGAATTAATCCAGTGATTAATTAAGTGATTAAGATCCCAATTGACAGTAATTTAGGTCATTCAAAGCCAGTTTAGAAAACGATACCACTGTGCAGAGTTCATAACAACCTGTAATTTGTGGATAGGGATGTTACCCTGTCGCCTAACCATTGCTTTTGATGAATTTGGATACTTTTTACGGCAAAAATATCTTCCTCCCATCATTAATGACAATGTAAAAACACCAAAGCCCTAGTCACTGAGATGGGAATCGAGAAGAATTTTCTTTTTAACTCGTTTTTTATTTCTCTAAAATTAACTTATCATCAATTTCACATTATATAATATTTTCACTAAAATTTATTTAAAAATTGTTGTCCATTTATCGAATTCCGAATTCTTTAGTGTTATTATGTAAATGCGTTGGTTGATAATCTTCTGGTTTCTTCACTTTTAAACAAATCTAAGTTAATAGGTAAATATTTGGATAAATCTGTTGTTTTCTGATATAATCTTATGTTTTTAAATTTTTAATATATTCAGAAACAAAACTAACAGTATTTATTTTATTATAATGTGTGTAATGCAGCAGACTGGAGTATTGCTATGTAAATAACTTTTTTTATTACTTTAATTAAGAAGAACCATAACAAACCTTAAATGAAGACTGGAATAAAATTCTTATAAAATGTTTAAATAATAAGTTATGTATTAATATATTTCTATAAATATCATAAATAAATAGAAATATGACGTAAGTATGAAATATATTCATGAGCTGGAAATGATGTTGATTGTTGATGTCCAATACATAAATAAATGTAACGCCGTTAGCAATATTTGTGCACATATCGTATCTGCAGATTGAAATTTTGTTTTAAGAACAATTTCTTCTTGTACCTTTATTCAGGTAGATCTTTTAAAGATATTTTTAGTTAAATTATCCGATACGAATGACCGGGATTGACCTAAAGACAACCTAAATAAATTGAAGAAATAAAATATATATCGTTTATCATTCAGTTAAATAAATTAATCTGACAGCTCAATCAATTAAAAGAAATCACATAAAATGTTAGTTTTAATTGAAAGTCAGTAAAATTTTCTGTTAAATCTGAATGTTCAACATATTTTTTTATATATAAACATATGTTATTACCTGTTTTAGCAGATTTAGGTCGATTTTAATCACATTTCAACTGGTTTTGGAATAATTTTATCAAAGGGTTGTTAATATGCCCTCTCTGACGTTACAAACCAATAGAATAAGATTTATGTGTTATTAGTTGTTGGTCCTTACGATTTAAAAGAAATGTTATTCAAATTTCCTTATGCTTTGAAGTGATTGATGGTTGAGGAAGGGGTTGGTGTACGACGCAATCATTAATCGAAGGTCTGCAGGGTTACAGAAGCGAATGGATAATAAAAAATATTACCGACAAATACCGGAAGAACAATACAAAATTCTATCATATGAAGTGATGGTTGATGGATGGATGAGGTAGGGTGCTATCATTGATCGGTCGACAAGGCTACATAAGCGATTAAAAAATACAAAAATTAAAATACTATATCTTAAAATATTTTACCGACAGAACAAAACAAAAATCTATCAGATGAAGTTATGGTTGAGGGAGGTGGTGGGACGGGTGCTAACATTGACCGAAGGTCTGCAGGGTCGCAGAAGTGAGTAAAAAATAAAAAAAATTACCGGTAAATACCGGCAGAACAAAACAAAATTATATCAGATGAAGTGATGGTTGATGAAGGGGTGGAGGGGGAGGGTGGCATTATTGATCGAAGGTCTGTAGAATCACACAAGCGAATGAAAAATAAAATATTATATCTTAAAATATTTGACCGACAGAACGTACAAAAACCTATCAGATGAAGTGATGGTTAAGGGAAGGGTGGTGGAGGGGGCTATCAATGACCGAAGGTCTGTAGGGTTTTTTCAAATTCCCATATCTCTTTTTTAAGTGTTTCCGCACTTTTATTTTAATCAATAATTACTTGTATATACCCAACAAATTAAAGTGTGGTGTGTAGTAGGAATTACAATATGTTTCACAACAACACATAAAAACCTTTTACTCCAACCGCACAAAAAATTGTTCATTCTGTTTGTGTATATTTTACAAAACATAAGTCATTTGTGTAATGCATCTTGTTGTCATGGTAGCAGTCCCAAAAATAATCATTTTTTGTTCTAGGACAAAAAACAAACAAATCTATATAGAGTGAAAATTTCTCAAGTGGATCGGAAAAAACATGAACTGTGAATTTTTTAGCGAAAATTGGTAAGTCGGTTAATTTAATATCAGTGTTGCAAAACGAAAAAAAAATTCGGAACGTTATGTATTTCTTTAATGTCGTAACTAATAGTCTATTTTTTTATGATCAAAATTTTTTCTAATAATTTGTAAATTTGAACTCTTACAAATCTTGCGGCTTGTTTAAAAAAGTTATGTATTTCGTTTTTATAACATTATATTTATTTTTTCGGTACGTTATTTCGTTATGAAATAGAAAAATATTATATTGCGTTATGTTAAAACGTTATAGTTACGTTATTTTAAAATTAAATGTTATGTTTAAAACTATAACCTATTTAAATGTACAAAAATCGAAAATCTAATGAATAGTTACTTTTTGCATGCAAAATTGGAACAATATTAACACAATAGTACATTATGATGCTAGGAAGCAAAGCTAAAGATTTTGGACGTATGTGAAGTTTGCAAATCGATTTTTATTCGCCGCAAGCAAAATATTAAAAAAAAATGTTTATTCTAAATTATTATTATACATTTGCATAAATTTTGAAATAAAAATATGTGGAACAAGTTGCCTTTGACAAAATATTTGTTATCTTTTCCAAATTATTGTATAACTATGAGAACAAATGATAACAACTATTTTAATTGGATAATGAAGTTTTGAATTTAAGGGTTGCTTTGATAAAAATTTATATTCTATATAGAATTTAAACAAACACAAATGTTTTTGGCTTTTTTGGACGTAACTATGACAACAAAATATATGGTTAAAAAGTGACACTTTAAGGCCGCAAATCACAGTAATAAAGTAACACTTTAATACAAAGGCGAATAAAATATTAATATTTTTCAAATTTTACATGCAAAAAGTAGTAAATCGTAGTAAAATAAAATTAAATAACTAAATACTTGAAAAAAATTTGCATCCAGCATAAATATATGCCTTCTTAAAATTATTCAAAACACCTGTTATGCAGAAACGGCTAGTGCAGACTTGAAATTACTTGAAATATACATAAATTTTACAAAATGTTTATTACTTTGTTACTGATATCAAACAATTTTATAATTACCAAAACATTCAGTTCAAGCGTCCACAGAAATTGAAAAAGAGAGATAAATTGGATTTTATAAAACCGATTTTTGCGCTTTTATTTCCATATAATTATACAAAGTATACCAAAAAAACGAAATAAAATATAACGTTATCGTTACGTTTTACGTTATTGTAACGCAATTTAATTTTTAAAACGTTATGAAAGTAATTATTACTAATAACGCTATTTCATTTCGTTATTTCGTTTTTGCGTTACGTTTCGAGTAACGTTTTGCAACACTGTTTAATATATCTAAAATTAATACCAAGTTTTAAATTTCAAAAAAAAATTTTATTCATAAGTTATACGCCTTCAAAGTTTTTGATGGCTTCGTGTTTATATTTCGATATCTCCTGATGGAACAAATGAAATTTAGTTTTAGCATAGTGAAAATTCTGAGATTGGTTTATATTTTATAGAAAAAATTACATAATTAAAAAAATTAAATTTTGGGTCATAAAAATCGCCATTAGCAATAAACAAATAGGAAAATCAAGGACTTCTCAACGCTGCAGATGATGTTAAATTACTGTGTATTCAACAACATATAATCAAGATGATAATTATGAAAACAAACAAAAAATATTCTTTAATGGTTATGTTATGATAATAGTTTTTAGGTATGCAAGCGCCCCATTTTTACAAAGAAAATATGATATTTACATTCTCCAAATATTTATTTTCTCTTCTTATAAAAATTTTACAATTATTCTTTTTTCATCAGTTGAAAAAACTTTACAGGATAAGTTGTTTTCTTCATTTGGGGATTCTTTTTGTCACGAGTGCAAGTTTTTAATGCATGTCATGTTTGTTATGTCGACAAAAGTCAAATTCTTTAGACTTATAAAATATTTGAGCGCACTCAAACATAGATTTTGGTGTCTGCTTATCGATTGTTGTATTTTGTAAACTGGAACGATTAACATGTCTCCTAACAACTCCACCAATTCTATCACATGCACTTTTTGCGTGAGCTGTTGTGGAAACAAATCGTTCAGCTATTATTCCATTATCGTTTTCATGATATAACAATTTATGAAACTATACTTATTTTTGTAATGGGAACCAGAAAAACATTTTATTTTAAGTATTCTTAACTTAATATTTAATTTTTTAAATTCTAAAGTAACAGAATTTTGGACGCGACTTGCATAGTTTTTAGCGAAATACAAACAGACGGTCGTATTAACTATCTTGCAGAGAGTCTTTTGCTTCGTTTAATAAAAATTCGAGCCTGGATTTTGACGATAAAATCATGTTTTAGAACATTGACGAAATCTTTTCCTAATTCTTGCAGAAACAGTTCAACCGTTTCTTCTTTAAGCTGACGTGCACATCTTATCTCTTATCTTCTTACAATAGTGAAAAGTGCTACTGGTGCGTATGGGTTTTCATAACGCGTATAAAGATGAAACTCATAAAACGGAGGATGAAAGAAATTGATAGTACAAAAAAATTTAAAAAACCAAAGCAATTTTTGTTTTTTGTTGAAGTTTGTTTGTTGCCATGGTTTACATATTTTCAAAAATTTTCATATTAAGTGAAATAACAAAGCCTACCTAATTATTATTTTAATGGTTTTCATAAAATTAGAAAATGGTAATATTCGATGATTCGGCCAGGAGATAATAAAAGGCAAAAAACATTTGCCAGTAAAAAGTTAATGAATGTCATTAAATATATAAAACAAATAAAACCGTTTTTCAGTTTTTTTCAGAACGCACTAACGACGGCTGTTAGTGCGTTCTTGACGCTTGAAAAGTGACGAGTTTTTCTCTTCATTTATGTCTAAGAAATATGATTGGAATTTAAAAAAAAACACTGAACGAATGAATTTACGTACGGCTGCAACTAAAAAAGCGGCCACAAATACTTTCATATTAAGAAAAATAATTGCAAAAATTTATTAAAAAAAAAATAAATATTTGGAGAATGTAAATATCATATTTTCTTTGTAAAAATGGGGCGCTTGCATACCTAAAAACTATTATCATAACATACCATTAAAGAATATTTTTTGTTTGTTTTCATAATTATCATCTTGATTATATGTTGTTGAATACACAATAATTTAAAATCATCTGCAGCGTTGAGAAGTCCTTGATTTTCCTATTTGTTTATTGCTAATGGCGATTTTTATGACCCAAAATTTAATTTTTTTAATTATATAATTTTTTCTATAAAATATAAACCAATCTTAGAATTTTTACTGTATTAAAACTCAATTTTGTTCAAGCTTGTTCAAGCTTGTAATTTCGTTTGTAATTGTCTGTAATTTTTGTTTTTTTTAACTTTGGGGGTTGGACATTTGTTTCAGAACACGAGGGTAAGCTTATCTGACAAAAATTGGTCTGCTGTTTTCTAGTCCGACAACCCAAACATACCAAAATGTCAACTGTCGGACTCAACAATAGCAGACACATTTTTGTCGGACAATCTTACCCTCGTGTTCTAAAACAAATTTCCACCACCCATAGTTTAAAAAAAAAATGTGGTAGCAAATTTACAAGATCGCGGAAAATCGTCGTTTTTCGGAGCTTGCCAAACGAAAAAGCGGCCGAATCGAGAAAAATGGCACAACAAAAGTTTTCGGGCTTACCAAAGACAGGCGAAAGTTAAAATATGTGGTAATCATCACATGAAATCTGCGTAGGCCCAAGGAATACATCGTGTCACACTGCAACGTTTTTACTCTTCCAAAAATCCATAATTTTTTGTCCTAGTGAAATAAATAATTATTAATACTTACGTCCCACAACAACATGCATTCGGAGGCATTGACAGACTCAAATCTTTTTTTTAACCTTAAAGGATAACTATATACAACCAATAACATATTTATTAATTAATTAATAACATATGAAATATAGGCCAATATTGTCTTCATTTTTTTGATTCTAATAATACCCATTTTGGTTCAAATTGACAAATTTGAAGGAAACAAAGTAAAAGTTTGGCTTGATACTGTTTTATAAACGATTATATTAGTATGTGCCATGCATGCTGTTTGTTGATTTGCTATCAAACAATAAAAAAATGCTGTGATCTATATAATTGTTCTGGCTGAAATTAATTAAAAAATTCTTCACAAAATTCGTGATTTAAATATTGTATTTACGTTTATATTTTCTTCTGCTTATTGTTTTTTACTTCACCACAATTTTAAATTGTGTGAAGTAATGCAATCTATCGTGAAAAAAAAAAATCTTACATACCCCAAATTTTATTTTATCTTTTGTTTTGGACCATCCTCTATCTAAATAGCCAAAAAAAATTTTGGTGTACGTCTGTGTGTGCGTGGGTGGGTGGGTGGGTGGGTGAGTGGGTGGGTGGGTGGGTGGGTGGGTGGGTGAGTTTTCTGCATAGGATCTTGATGAAACTTTGGCAAATGATGCAGGTTCACTTGAAAATGGAAGATCTGGATTCATTTCAAATTTGGACAAAATGGCGGGGGGTCTCCCGAACACCTCTAAGTTTAAATCTTGAATAACTTCTGATCTCGAGCTATGATCTTATTGAAACTTAGTATATAAGGTTTTCGTGCTGTTTCAAATGTTTCTGCATACCAACTTCCGGTTTGTCACTTCCGGTTAAAAAGTTTTTTTTTCAGGTGTTTATCCCTACTGTAGCCTACAATTACCGATCGATTTTCATGAAACGTTGTGAAAAGCTTTTAAATAACATGAGAAAGATTTTATCAGCTTTTGGAGCACATTGGATAAAGGGTTGGGGGGTCCACCATACAACAGGTGGTTTTTTCCACAATGTTTTTATGTTTATTGGGAGCATAAAACATTCATTCGTTAATGAATTGTGATGACACTTTGGAAAAAGACGCAAACATGTATGACAAAGAACTGATTAGTTTTTGAGCGATAGTGAACAAAGTGGTGGGGGGTCCCTGGAGCACCTGTTTTTTTGAAAGCTCAATAACTTCTGTACCTGATAAGCGAATTGGATGAAACTTGGTATATGAGTATGTAGTACGGTTTAAAATAGTTCTGCATCCCAACTTCCGGTTTTTCACTTCCGGTAAAAAAATTTTTTTTGTACTTTTTTGAAGTTTTTTCAGTGTCTTTATGCACACTACAGCCTACAATAATGAAGTGATTATGATGAAACTTATGGAATAGGGTTCCAATTAGTGTGAAAAGATAATTATCATGTTTTGGGACACATTGATCAAAGTGGTGGGGGGTCTACCATACAAATGTTGACTTTTCACATTTTGTTTTTTAAGTTTGTTGGGAGCATACAGACTTCATTCATTAATTTATTTTATTGACACTTTGGAAAAAAATGGAGACTTAAGTAACAAAGAACTGATTAGTTTTTGGACAATATTGGAATAAGTGGTGGGGGTCCTCCCGAACACCTGTTTAATGTGTCACACTTTTTTCAATGTTTGTTGGGAGCACACAGCATTCGTTCGTTATCGAATTTTGATGACACTTTGGAAAAAGATGCAAACATGTATGGCAAAGAACTGATTAGTTTTTGAGCGTGAGTGAACAAAGTGATGGGGGGTCCCTGGAGCACCTGTTTTTTTGAAAGCTCAATAACTTCTGTACCTGATAAGCGAATTGGATGAAACTTGGTACATGAGTATGTAGTACGGTTTAAAATAGTTCTGCATCCCAACTTCCGGTTTTTCACTTCCGGTAAAAAAAATTTTTTTGTACTTTTTTGAAGTTTTTTCAGTGTCTTTATGCACACTACAGCCTACAATAATGAAGTGATTATGATGAAACTTATGGAATAGGGTTCCAATTAGTGTGAAAAGATAATTATCATGTTTTGGGACACATTGATCAAAGTGGTGGGGGGTCTACCATACAAATGCTGACTTTTCACACTTTGTTTTTTAAGTTTGTTGGGAGCATACAGACTTCATTCAATAATTTATTTTATTGACACTTTGAAAAAAGATGGAAACTTAAGTAACAAAGAACTGATTAGTTTTTGGATAATATTGGAATAAGTGGTGGGGGTCCTCCCGAACACCTGTTTAATGTGGCACACTTTTTTCAATGTTTGTTGGGAGCACACAGCATTCGTTCGTTATCGAATTTTGATGACACTTTGCAAAAAGATGCAAACATGTATGGCAAAGAACTGATTAGTTTTTGAGCGATAGTGAACAAAGTGGTGAGGGGTCCCTGGAGCACCTGTTTTTTTAAAAGCTCTATAACTTCTGTACCTGATAAGCGAATTGGATGAAACTTGGTACATGAGTATGTAGTGCGATTTACAATAGTTCTGCGTCCCAACTTCCGGTTTGTCACTTCCGGTAAAAAAAAAAATTTGTACTTTTTTGAAGTTTTTTCAGTGTCTTTATGCACACTACAGCCTACAATAATGAAGTGATTATGATGAAACTTATGGAATAGGGTTCCAATTAATGTAAGAAAATAATTATCATCTTTTGGGACACATTGATCAAAGTGGCGGGGGGTCTACCATACAACTGCTGACTTATCACACTTTGTTTTTAAAGTTTGTTGGGAGCATACAGACTTCATTCATTAATCAATTCTAATGACACTTTGGAAAAAGATGGAAACTTAAATGACAAGGAACTGATTAGTTTTTGGACAATATTGGGATAAGTGGTACGGGGTCTCCCGAACACCTGTTTACTGTGTCATCATTTTTTCAATGTTTGTTGGGAGCACACAGCATTCGTTCGTGAACTAATTTTGATGACACTTTGGAAAAAGATGCAAACATGTATGGCAAAGAACTGATTAGTTTTTGAGCGATAGTGAACAAAGTGGTGGGGGGTGTCCCATACACCTGTTTTTTTTTTAAGCTCAATAACGTCTGTACCTGATAATCGAATTGGATGAAACTTTGTGCATAAGCATTTAGTATGATTTACAAAAATTCTGCATCCAACTTCCGGTTTTTTACTTCCGGTAAAAAAAAAATTTTTTTAATTGTTGGCAGTTTTTTCAGTATCTTTATGCACACTACAGCCTACAATAATGAAGTGATTATGATAAAACTTATGAAAAGGTTTCAATTAGTGTAAGAAGATAATTATCATCTTTTGGGACACATTGATCAAAGTGGCGGGGGATCTACCATACAACTGCTGACTTTTTACACTTGGTTTTTAAAGTTTGTTGGGAGCATACAGATTTGATTCATTAATCAATTTTAATGGCACTTTGAAAAAAGATAAAGACTTTATTGACAAAGAATTGACTAGTTTTTGGACAATATTGGGATAAGTGGTGGGGGTCCTCCCGAACACCTGTTTATTGTTTCAATGTTTGTTGGAAACATACAACATTCGTTCGTTAAGTAATTTTGATTACACTTTGCAAAAAGATGCAAATATGTATGGCAAGAAACTGATTAGTTTTTTTAGCGATAGTGAACAAAGTGGTAGGGGGTCCTCCAAGCACCTGTTATTTTGGAAGCTCAATAACTTCTGTACCTGATAATCGAGTTGGATGAAATTTGGTACATACACATTTAGTACGGTTTACAACAGTTCTGCATCCTAACTTCCGCTTTGTCACTTCCGATAAAATTTTTGTTTACTTCTTCTCGTACAACAGAATTTATGTTTGTTGGGATACTACTGCCTGCTTTAATATTTTTATTATTAGAACTACGAAGTCCATAATATTGGTTAGCTTTTAATTAAAGTATTTTATGGATATTAGCTCATTATATATCCAGAACACTATGTTTCCAGAGCTGTGGTGAAGTCAGCCTATGCATCAGCGTCGCAATATTTTTTTTTAATGTTTTCGTTAATAAAAATATGACAAACTGACTGAAGTTTCTGATAAATGTCCAATGGAAAACGTTTGAAAAAGTTTTGTCAAACTTTTCGTTTTGACAGAACCTATATGTTTGTTATTTCTTTAAGTTTATTTTTTTATATGGAGCAACAGTTTTAATATTCCTATAGATATCATGTTGGCAGTTTTCTTTTCCCATTTATTCAAAATATTCATTAACAACTAGGTATGACAAACAAGCATTCTTAATTATGTCGAGGGAAAGTGGCCTCCGTCCTGAATCGAACTCGCAAACCACGGTGCTAGAATAGCCAAATACTATCAAATAAGAGTAAATTTATGTGTTCAATTTCTGTCAAACTTTTTGTCATTCTTGTCAAACTATAGTGAGCACTATATGCACCAGCAAATCTTTACTTATTGGAAAATTGAAGAGAATTGAAAATGTAGTAAATTCATTTTTATGCGTTAGAGAAAACGATAGTCAGTTACGATACAAAACGATAGTCAGTTTTTTTTAAATTTAACATTAACATTGGTTGTGAGCTTATATCCACACAGCTTACACAAGTTGCACAACTTACACAAATTGCTGTTCTTGTATTAATTGCGGCAAGTGTTGCGTACAGAATTACTGTTCAAGTGTTCGTACAGAATTACAATATGTGCAACACAAATTACACAAAAATATTTCATGTGCCAGAAAAAAATTATTGCAGGTTTATTTTGACATAAGTTTTAGGTTGTGTAAACAAAAACAAATTGAAACTGGTGCTAATTATCGTTAATTTATTTATAATTAAGGGCTTATATAATTTTTTTAACAATTTCGATATATTTTATTTAAGTTAGTTTGAAATTAGTTTAAATTTATTTAATTTTTGTACATGTACAAAACCTCATACAAAACCATATACAAGCCTGATTCATTTTTTAGCACAGAAAAAATCGTGAACTTGTAGCGCCATTTTGAAATTAACAGTCAATATAAAAATTCAAAAATCGCCTTAACGCCAATAACGCCATCTAGAAATTTCAGCAAATTTTTGTAAAAACTTGCTACTTACTTTTTAATTTTTCTTTTATTTTCTCTATTCTATCATAAAATATTGGCCTATGTCATATTTTGTCAGTGATAGCATTTATTGTTTAGATATCCATTCTTTAACAAAAAATATAAAAAACAAAAAAAAGAAAGATTTACGTCCATCAACACCTTTGAACGTATGGTGTTGTGTGACCTTGGTCTTAAAAGCTTTTTATGTGTTATTGTGGCACGCATATTGTAATTCCTACTACACAACACATTTTATTAAAAAAAAAAAAAGAAAAAGAAAACTCCATATAAAAATTTTTTATCAAAAACACTAATCCAATTTTTTGCATATGGCAATGTTCATTGTTTTTTTAATATGGCGTCAATGAATTGGGCTTGAAGAATATCGGAGCTTTTGACATGTACAATGTGTCAAGTTTAATTTGAAGTTTTGCTTGCACAAATGCTGTTCTTATAACCCTTCCGCAAATTGCACAAATTTCAAAAGTGACAGACACAAATTGTGTTTTACCTTGCAAAAATTGTGCAAGTTGTGTGGATATAAGATCACTACCATTTTGTTGTTAATAACTTTAAACGTGATCAAATTTAAATCATTAATCAAAAAGTAGCTCTGGCTCAAGTATATTTGGTTCTCCTACATAGATTATATTTATATATGATTTTTCAGTATTCCAAAAATTTTGAATTTTATTCAACCATCTCTACCATTAACTCTATTAAAAATATGCAACTGAAAACTCATTACAAATTTTGCTTTGTCATTCGCATTAATGCATTCGCTTCAGTTTAGCTAAAATCTTAAAAACAATATTCTTAACAAGAGACAAACTTCATCTTTTCGATTTTGAATAAAAAGTTTTATTTTTACTTTTACTCATTTGGTAAAATCTTGTTAGAACATTTCGATCATATAAATTATAAACACACCAAAATAAATACGAAAAAAAAACTTTCTTGTTAAAATATTTAGAAAGTAAAAATTATATTAGTTTTTTATTTATTTTGTGTATTTAACTTTAAAACAACACACAATGTTAAGAATTGATAAGTGGCTCAAAAAATTAAACGAAAAAATTTAATTTAACAAAAAAATATAAAATCACATTTGTTTTCAATAATAAAACATGATTCGAGACAAAAATTCATAAAACACCACTTCTCAACCCACCTTTAAACTTTAATCCTCTTCCAGCTTCTCCATTTAATTAAGATATAGAACAAAATTTTTTTGATTAATTTCTTGAAAATATTAATTAAAAAATTTTAAATTCCGTCAATGTCTTAAGACAATTTTTTTCCATTTTTATGTTCATGAGATTGATTAACATTTGATTAGAGTTTTATTTTCTTAACAATAAATTATAAAAAAAAATAAAAAATTGTGTCAGTTGAAATTAAATTTACAAAAAAAATTAACTTAAATGTATAATAAATGATTTTCGATTTAAATTATTTTAAAAATATCAAATTTAAAGAATCGAAAAGAAAAACATATACATAGTTAAGAATTAGCTTTCGTGCCGTTTTTATATGAAATGAAGACAAAATTCAATTTTTACTTCACCACAATTTTAAATTGTGTGAAGTAATGCAATCTATCGTGAAAAAAAAAAATCTTACAAACCCCAAATTTTGTTTTTTCTTTTGTTTTGGACCATCCTCTATCCAAATAGCCAATAAAAATTTTGGTGTACGTCTGTGTGTGGGTGGGTGGGTGGGTGGGTGAGTTTTCTGCATAGGATCTTGATGAAACTTTGGCAAATGATACAGGTTCACTTGAAAATAGAAGATCTGGATTCATTTTAAATTTGGACAAAATGGCGGGGGGTCTCCCGAACACCTCTAAGTTTAAATCTTGAATAACTTCTGATCTCGAGCTATGATCTTATTGAAACTTAGTATATAAGGTTTTAATACTGTTTCCAATATTTCTGCATACCAACTTCCGGTTTGTCACTTCCGGTTAAAAAGTTTTTTTTTCAGGTGTTTATCCCTACTGTAGCCTACAATTACCGATCGATTTTCATGAAACGTTGCGAAAAGCTTTTAAATAACATGAGAAAGATTTTATCAGCTTTTGGAGCACATTGGATAAAGGGTTGGGGGGTCCACCATACAACAGGTGGTTTTTTCCACAAAGTTGTTATGTTTGTTGGGAGCATAAAACATTCATTCATGAATGAATTTTGATGACACTTTGGAAAAAGATGCAAACATGTATGACAAAGAACTGGTTAGTTTTTGAGCGATAGTGAACAAAGTGGTGGGGGGTCCCTGGAGCACCTGTTTTTTTGAAAGCTCTATAACTTCTGTACCTGATAAGCGAATTGGATGAAACTTGGTACATGAGTATGTAGTACGGTTTAAAATAGTTCTGTATCCCAACTTCCGGTTTTTCACTTCCGGTAAAAAAAATTTTTTTGTACTTTTTTGAAGTTTTTTCAGTGTCTTTATGCACACTACAGCCTACAATAATGAAGTGATTATGATGAAACTTATGGAATAGGGTTCCAATTAGTGTGAAAAGATAATTATCACGCTTTGGGACACATTGATCAAAGTGGTGGGGGGTCTACCATACAAATGCTGACTTTTCACACTTTGTTTTTTAAGTTTGTTGGGAGCATACAGACTTCATTCATTATTCAATTTTAATGACACTTTGGCAAATGATGGAGACTTAAGTAACAAAGAACTGATTAGTTTTTGGATAATATTGGAATAAGTGGTGGGGGTCCTCCCGAACACCTGTTTAATGTGTCACACTTTTTTCAATGTTTGTTGGGAGCACACAGCATTCGTTCGTTATCGAATTTTGATGAAACTTTGGAAAAAGATGCAAACATGTATGGCAAAGAACTGATTAGTTTTTGAGCGATAGTGAACAAAGTGGTGGGGGGTCCTTGGAGCACCTGTTTTTTTGAAAGCTCTATAACTTCTGTACGTGATAAGCGAATTGGATGAAACTTGGTACATGAGTATGTAGTACGGTTTAAAATAGTTCTGCATCCCAAATTCCGGTTTTTCACTTCCGGTAAAAAAAATTTTTTTGTACTTTTTTGAAGTTTTTTCAGTGTCTTTATGCACACTACAGCCAACAATAATGAAGTGATTATGATGAAACTTATGGAATAGGGTTCCAATTAGTGTGAAAAGATAATTATTATGTTTTAGGACACATTGATCAAAGTAGTGGGGAGTCTACCATACAAATGCTGACTTTTCACATTTTGTTTTTTAAGTTTGTTGGGAGCATACAGACTTCATTCATTATTCAATTTTAATGACACTTTGGCAAATGATGGAGACTTAAGTAACAAAGAACTGATTAGTTTTTGGATAATATTGGAATAAGTGGTGGGGGTCCTCCCGAACACCTGTTTATTGTGTCACACTTTTTTCAATGTTTGTTGGGAGCACACAGCATTCGTTCGTTATCGAATTTTGATGAAACTTTGGAAAAAGATGCAAACATGTATGGCAAAGAACTGATTAGTTTTTGAGCGATAGTGAACAAAGTGGTGGGGGGTCCCTGGAGCACCTGTTTTTTTGAAAGCTCTATAACTTCTGTACGTGATAGGCGAATTGGATAAAACTTGGTACATGAGTATGTAGTACGGTTTAAAATAGTTCTGCATCCCAACTTCCGGTTTTTCACTTCCGGTAAAAAAAATTTTTTTGTACTTTTTTGAAGTTTTTTCAGTGTCTTTATGCACACTACAGCCTACAATAATGAAGTGATTATGATGAAACTTATGGAATAGGGTTTCAATTAGTGTGAAAAGATAATTATTATGTTTTAGGACACATTGATCAAAGTGGTGGGGGGTCTACCATACAAATGCTGACTTTTCACACTTTGTTTTTTAAGTTTGTTGGGAGCATACAGACTTCATTCATTATTCAATTTTAATGACACTTTGGCAAATGATGGAGACTTAAGTAACAAAGAACTGATTAGTTTTTGGATAATATTGGAATAAGTGGTGGGGGTCCTCCCGAACACCTGTTTAATGTGTCACACTTTTTTCAATGTTTGTTGGGAGCACACAGTTCGTGAACGAATTTTGATGACACTTTGGAAAAAGATGCAAACATGTATGGCAAAGAACTGATTAGTTTTTGAGCGAAAGTGAACAAAGTGGTGGGGGGTCCCTGGAGCACCTGTTTTTTGAAAGCTCAATAACATCTGTACCTGATAATCGAATTGGATGAAACTTTGTACATAAGCATTTAGTATGATTTACAAAAATTCTGCATCCCAACTTCCGGTTTTTTGCTTCCGGTAAAAAAAAATTTTTTTTACTTGTTGGCAGTTTTTTCAGTATCTTTATGCACACTACAGCCTACAATAATGAAGTGATTATGATAAAACTTATGGAAAAATTTCAATTAGTGTAAGAAGATAATTATCATCTTTTGGGACACATTGATCAAAGTGGCGGGGGATCTACCATACAACTGCTGACTTTTTACACTTGGTTTTTAAAGTTTGTTGGGAGCATACAGATTTCATTCATTAATCAATTTTAATGGCACTTTGAAAAAAGATAAAGACTTTATTGACAAAGAATTGACTAGTTTTTGGACAATATTGGGATAAGTGGTGGGGTCCTCCCGAACACCTGTTTATTGTTTCAATGTTTGTTGGAAACATACAACATTCGTTCGTTAAGTAATTTTGATTACACTTTGCAAAAAGATGCAAATATGTATGGCAAGGAACTGATTAGTTTTTTTAGCGATAGTGAACAAAGTGGTGGGGGGTCCTCCAAGCACCTGTTATTTTGGAAGTTCAATAACTTCTGTACCTAATAATCGAGTTGGATGAAATTTGGTACATACCCAATTAGTAAAGTTTACAACAGTTCTGCATCCTAACTTCCGCTTTGTCACTTCCGATAAAATTTTTTTTACTTTTTTTCGTACAACAGAATTTATGTTTGTTGGAATACTACTGCCTGCTTTAATATTTTTATTATTAGAACTACGAAGTCCATAATATTGGTTAGCTTTTAATTAAAGTATTTTATGGATATTAGCTCATTATATATCCAGAACACTATGTTTCCAGAGCTGTGGTGAAGTCAGCCTATGCATCAGCGTCGCAATATTTTTTTTTAAAAAACTCTTTAAAGCTACCGTCTTCTCTGATTCGTCTACTCTACTCTATTGTGAAACTAAAATAAGTTTGGGTTCGGGTAACACTTGGAGAGAAAAAACAAGAACTGAACCCTAGTAAAAGAGAATTAGTAAATTCATACAATACTTCATCATGGAAATACTGATTACCTATTCAATGAAATGTATATGAGCTTGTGATGTGTATTCACTTATTTACTTTTGTATATGGGTAATTCTTTTATAAACCGAACAGATTTGGACAAAATCTGACCGACCCATTTTTGATTTGGCTGAAAGTTTTTTATCGAAAAAAAGATATATGTGTTCGAGGATTTTTTTACTTCACCACAATTTTAAATTGTGTGAAGTAATGCAATCTATCGTGAAAAAAAAAAATCTTACATACCCCAAATTTTGTTTTTTCTTTTGTTTTGGACCATCCTCTATCCAAATAGCCAATAAAAATTTTGGTGTACGTCTGTGTGTGGGTGGGTGGGTGGGTGGGTGGGGGGGTGGGTGGGTGGTTGGGTGAGTTTTCTGCATAGGATCTTGATGAAACTTTGGCAAATGATACAGGTTCACTTGAAAATAGAAGATCTGGATTCATTTTAAATTTGGACAAAATGGCGGGGGGTCTCCCGAACACCTCTAAGTTTAAATCTTGAATAACTTCTGATCTCGAGCTATGATCTTATTGAAACTTAGAATATAAGGTTTTAATACTGTTTCCAATATTTCTGCATACCAACTTCCGGTTTGTCACTTCCGGTTAAAAAGTTTTTTTTTCAGGTGTTTATCCCTACTGTAGCCTACAATTACCGATCGATTTTCATGAAACGTTGCGAAAAGCTTTTAAATAACATGAAAAAGATTTTATCAGCTTTTGGAGCACATTGGATAAAGGGTTGGGGGGTCCACCATACAACAGGTGGTTTTTTCCACAAAGTTTTTATGTTTGTTGGGAGCATAAAACATTCATTCATGAATGAATTTTGATGATACTTTGGAAAAAGATGCAAACATGTAAGACAAAGAACTGATTAGTTTTTGAGCGATAGTGAACAAAGTGGTGGGGGGTCCCTGGAGCACCTGTTTTTTTGAAAGCTCTATAACTTCTGTACGTGATAAGCGAATTGGATGAAACTTGGTACATGAGTATGTAGTACGGTTTAAAATAGTTCTGCATCCCAACTTCCGGTTTTTCACTTCCGGTAAAAAAAATTTTTTTGTACTTTTTTGAAGTTTTTTCAGTGTCTTTATGCACACTACAGCCTACAATAATGAAGTGATTATGATGAAACTTATGGAATAGGGTTCCAATTAGTGTGAAAAGATAATTATCATGTTTTGGGACACATTGATCAAAGTGGTGGAGGGTCTACCATACAAATGCTGACTTTTCACACTTTGTTTTTTAAGTTTGTTGGGAGCATACAGACTTCATTCATTATTCAATTTTAATGAAACTTTGGCAAATGATGGAGACTTAAGTAACAAAGAACTGATTAGTTTTTGGATAATATTGGAATAAGTGGTGGGGGTCCTCCCGAACACCTGTTTAATGTGTCACACTTTTTTCAATGTTTGTTGGGAGCACACAGCATTCGTTCGTTATCGAATTTTGATGACACTTTGGAAAAAGATGCAAACATGTATGGCAAAGAACTGATTAGTTTTTGAGCGATAGTGAACAAAGTGGTGGGGGGTCCCTGGAGCACCTGTTTTTTTGAAAGCTCTATAACTTCTGTACGTGATAAGCGAATTGGATGAAACTTGGTACATGAGTATGTAGTACGGTTTAAAATAGTTCTGCATCCCAACTTTCGGTTTTTCACTTCCGGTAAAAAAAATTTTTTTGTACTTTTTTGAAGTTTTTTCAGTGTCTTTATGCACACTACAGCCTACAATAATGAAGTGATTATGATGAAACTTATGGAATAGGGTTCCAATTAGTGTGAAAAGATAATTATTATGTTTTAGGACACATTGATCAAAGTGGTGGGGGGTCTACCATACAAATGCTGACTTTTCACACTTTGTTTTTTAAGTTTGTTGGGAGCATACAGACTTCATTCATTATTCAATTTTAATGAAACTTTGGCAAATGATGGAGACTTAAGTAACAAAGAACTGATTAGTTTTTGGATAATATTGGAATAAGTGGTGGGGGTCCTCCCGAACACCTGTTTAATGTGTCAGACTTTTTTCAATGTTTGTTGGGAGCACACAGCATTCGTTCGTGAACGAATTTTGATGACACTTTGGAAAAAGATGCAAACATGTATGGCAAAGAACTGATTAGTTTTTGAGCGAAAGTGAACAAAGTGGTGGGGGGTCCCTGGAGCACCTGTTTTTTTGAAAGCTCAATAACATCTGTACCTGATTATCGAATTGGATGAAACTTTGTACATAAGCATTTAGTATGATTTACAAAAATTCTGCATCCCGACTTCCGGTGTTTTGCTTCCGGTAAAAAAAAATTTTTTTACTTGTTGGCAGTTTTTTCAGTATCTTTATGCACACTACAGCCTACAATAATGAAGTGATTATGATAAAACTTATGAAAAAATTTCAATTAGTGTAAGAAGATAATTATCATCTTTTGGGACACATTGATCAAAGTGGCGGGGGATCTACCATACAACTGCTGACTTTTCACACTTGGTTTTTAAAGTTTGTTGGGAGCATACAGATTTCATTCATTAATCAATTTTAATGGCACTTTGAAAAAAGATAAAGACTTTATTGACAAAGAATTGACTAGTTTTTGGACAATATTGGGATAAGTGGTGGGGTCCTCCCGAACACCTGTTTATTGTTTCAATGTTTGTTGGAAACATACAACATTCGTTCGTTAAGTAATTTTGATTACACTTTGCAAAAAGATGCAAATAAGATGCAAGGAACTGATTAGTTTTTTTAGCGATAGTGAACAAAGTGGT
Source organism: Diogma glabrata (assembly GCA_963693315.1). Taxonomy (NCBI): domain Eukaryota; kingdom Metazoa; phylum Arthropoda; class Insecta; order Diptera; family Cylindrotomidae; genus Diogma; species Diogma glabrata. The sequence continues at coordinate 202,238,277 of OY856188.1, forward strand.
GGGGGGTCCTCCAAGCACCTGTTATTTTGGAAGCTCAATAACTTCTGTACCTAAAAATCGAGTTGGATGAAATTTGGTACATACCCATTTAGTAAAGTTTACAACAGTTCTGCATCCTAACTTCCGCTTTGTCACTTCCGATAAAATTTTTTTTACTTTTTTTCGTACAACAGAATTTATGTTTGTTGGAATACTACTGCCTGCTTTAATATTTTTATTATTAGAACTACGAAGTCCATAATATTGGTTAGCTTTTAATTAAAGTATTTTATGGATATTAGCTCATTATATATCCAGAACACTATGTTTCCAGAGCTGTGGTGAAGTCAGCCTATGCATCAGCGTCGCAATATTTTTTTTTGGAAAATAGAGCTGTTCTAAATTTCATGATTTTTGGCTGAAGACTTATTTTCAAAAATTCATAACTTCGGTTTTATAGAAGATAAAGGCTTTTTCTTTATTTTATTTGAAAGTTGAATTAGATTGAATTTTTTAAAAATAAATATTTTCAACTAAAGTTATTTACAAATTCCTATTGTTATAAACAAATAAAATGTTAAAATTAAATTTTAACCATCCATGAAATTAGTTTTTATTATAATCATCGTATTCAACGTTCAATTTCCTATATAAATAGTACATTATGATGCTAGGACGTAAAGCTAAAGATTTTGGACGGATGTGGAGTTTGCAAATCGAGGCGCTAGCCGAGATTTGCACCCACATTAAGTCCAAAATAGCTTACGTCCGCGCATCATATACTATTTTTTATTCGCCGTAAGCAAAATATTTTAAGAAAAGTTGTTTATTCTAAATTAAAATTATAAATTTTCATAAATTTTAAAATAAAAATATGTGGAACAAGTAACCTTTGACAAAATATTTATTATTTTTTCCAAATTATTGTGTAGCTATGACAACAAATGATAACAACTATTTTAATTGGATAATGAAATTTTGAATTTGAGGGTTGCTTTGATAAAAATTTTTATTTTTCATAGAATTTAAACAAATACAAATGCTTTTTACTTTTTTGGACGTAGCTATGACAACAAAATAAATAGTTGAAAAGTGATACTTTAAAGCCGCAAATCACAGTAATAAAGTAACACTTTAATATTTAGGCGAATAAAAAAGTATTTTTTTTAATGGAGAAATGATATTTACTGTTAGAAATAAATTAATTGATCGAGCGCGGGACGACAAAAATGCCATATATGGGTTATTCTTTTACATACTTGATTCAGCTGAAATTTTTTTTACGGGTTCTATATAAACATAACGATATAGAGCAATTCCACGTCACCGCAACATTGATGTTCCTGACCCCCTCTGATTTCGATAAAATTTCATATACAATGGCAAAATAAAAATACCGTTTCTTTCAAAAAATTAAATTTCGCTCTAGGGATGACACAGGGTGGCGCCAAAGTTTTAGGGGTTTTCGAAACATGAATATCTTTGAATATCGATTGCTAACGATTGATTTAAGTCATTTATAGCTCATTAGAAAGGTAATTGGACTTATAAAAAATTACTTAAGATTTATTAATTAAAACAAAACAAAACTTAAAACAAAATTTCAAAGATGGCCATGCTGGAGGTACTTTCACTTTTAAAACTTTTTTTTTAGAAAAAAAATGTTTAATTAGTTCGTAATCTAAATCGAAAGTTTCTCTAGTACATGATTTCTCGTTTTAAAAATAAAATTTTTACAAAATTTTCATTTCCGTTTTTTTTCAATTTTTTTTTAGCCAATGCAGTGAATCATCTATTTAACTCAACCCACCGGAATTCTTGTTTTATAATTATTTAATTATTTTAAGGATACAATTTAAGTATGTAAGGGTGTGAATGCTTTTTACATATTTTATCTTTTCATTCATTTATACATGTTCAAAATTAATTATGAATACATTTCATACCTAATATGAAATATGTTAAAACTCATTCAAAAAAGTAAAAAGGGGAGAAAATGATGCGAAATAAAGTGCATGTTATATTGAATTCATATATAATTAACTTTTTATTCTAGGTTATGTAATAAAATACAATATACATCCATTATTAATATAAAATAAATTTACGTAGCATATTAACGGCTTATCTTATCTTATCGGAATTAGAATATATTTTTGTGAGTAATTTTTTTTTTAATCTATTGGTATGAACGTACGAAATGATTGTGTACCTTTTATTGTTATAGCCTCTCTGTATCTTGCTTCTAGCCGTAACTTTATTTCATTATAATAATTTTTGCTGGTGTATGCAAAATTCAGTGTTGATTGCCATTTTGTTGCCCATTCATAAAGATCCATTGGAGTTTGAATAATGTCCTTGTTAGGCTAGACAAACTATATCGATGAGCAAATCGTTTCAATGTACCTCCTATCCCATCAAATGGTCCTTTTCCATGACTGGTAGCGTATAAGTGCCACTCTGCGCCTATATTTGTAACGCCAGGAGTACTTAAATTTTGTTCTAAAAATAATAATTTTCATTTTCAATTATAATTTCGTTAATTTTATTAAAGGTCGCAACATTTTTGTATGGTACTGTTGAGATTAAGTAGCGTTACTCAATTTCAACAAGAAACATGTTTGATTTAATGTTTTTTTTATACGTTGGAGAAATTGGTGATTGTTGGAAAGGGAAACAGAAGCAGAAAATATGATATAAAAATAAGAATTTTGATAACCAAATCGATTAGTATAATTTTAAAACTCAATATGTATTGTTGTTATTAGGGATAAATTTTATTTATTTAAATTTGTGAAAAATTTAATTTGATGTATCATCATAATAATTGTTTAAGTTTTTTTTTTTAAACAATATGAAAATAAAAATAAAAATTATTTTGTGTAAAAATGTTAAAGAAAAATTATGATTGTGTTTCGTTTTTGTTAATTTATTTTTTTTATACAAGAGTGATGATGTTGTAAAGAAATTGATTGGTCTAGAATCGTTGGAAAAACATGGCTTCAACTGAAGTAAACATGTTAAGATTTTTAAAGTTAGCACAAAAATTTAATTGTTTCTATTTAACGGGTTTCAATAATAAAGAATGTCGTCCATTCATTGTTGATGGTCAGCAAGTGCGGTTAATTCGACCAAATGTGCTTAAACAGCTATTTAGACATTCAGAAATATCTTGTTTTCGTGAAAATGATAATGTCACTCAAAAGAATTTTTGAACTTAATCCAGCATTTAGAGATTATAATGAAAGATCAGAAACTATTGATAAAATATTACGCGAATTTAGAAATGGTGTAGCATTTGTAACACTTAAAAGATGGTGTGACGAATGCTACGAAGTTAAAACAACTAGTGGAAATTCTCTATTGAAAATGGAGAGATCGGCAACATGTTTATTTGGAATAAGAATGGTGTTGATATTAATGGTTGTGTAAGACATCCAACCAAAGAATTATGTATATGGTTTTCAACAAAGATCTGTCACAAAACAAACATGGCTAGGGAGTCACGATGAAGACAACATTGATGTAATAACGTAAGCTAATTTAATTTGATTTATATAATAATTTTTGATTTGTTTTTGACTAAATTATTTTATTTGTGCTAATTAGCATGTTACTTAGTAAGTATTTTTGCTGTGATAGTTTTCTGATATATAAGAGATTTTCAAGGTAAAAGTTTGTTTGTTGTGTAAACTCCGTGTTTTCGGTTTTAATATAGGTTTTTTGAGCTATCTCGGTGTAAAATTTAACTGATAGTTTTCGTAAAGGTTCAAATTATTTCACGTGGCTCCGAATCAGGGTCAAATGTTATATATTAAAATCTGATTTGTGGTGGCATTAGTTTATAAAATTATATTTATTTTTACTGAGATCCCGCACCATCTGTCATATAGACTATTTTTCCAATAGGATGTTCTATGTTATCTTTTATAAAATCAATCATTTGTGATATGAATAGATGCACTGCCACACTATCATGTTCAGTCATATCAGAGATAATGACAAAACTTAAGTGCTCGATACCTTGACTAGTAGGTGAATTATAATATATTAAAAATGGGTGCATCGTTGCTTGTGAACTATTCCAATGATAACTCTGCACAGAATCTTGAATAAAAAGAGTAATTTTCCGAAAAATCGCCAAGTACTAAGCACTCTCCTACTTTCAAGCTTGCTTTTGTGTTTTCCAAATACATGAACTGTTGCTGCGCAATAAAATGGTGGGGTATTACTAATTTTAGGCTGTGTGTTAATTTATGTATAAATGCTGAAGAAGAAGTGATGAACGTATCCAAATTGCATCGATCAAGGGTATTCCATTGCAGGTATTTCACCTCAACAATTCCATTAGTTTCATAATTTTCATGTAATTTATCTGCCAGTTTTTCCAGATTTTCAGCACATTCCATACACTGCAATGAATGACATTCATCTTGTAATTTACCACAGCTAACAAATTTTATTAATTTTTTGTAGTCTGGAAATTGCTCACTACCGAAACAACTTAATTTTGAATACTGAAACATTAGTTTCAAGTTTTGATGGATTGTGCAGACACACACATTACGAACTCCTTGCGCTAAAATCCTACTTTTAATTCTGGAAACTTGCTCTTAAACTCAACGTATGCTTCATTTAACGTGCATAGCAGTAACCGTTTTTGGAGAAATATTCGTTTACTACCACGTTTTATAGATATCATATCACGTTTACCTCGCATTAATCTGCTAATGGAATCATTCGTATAAAAATTTTTCACTTCTTTAATAGTTCTTCTGGTAGTTTTTTATCGGCATTTGGAAATGATGACAGCGCTGTGGATTGGTTTATTTGATCCTTCTTGCTTTTTTCAATTAACTGACGTGTTGTTTTTGTTCCAAATAAGTTTTGTATTTCTTGCACTTTCATATCCATTGGTAGTAGAGTTAATAATTTTCGTTTCTCCATATAATCGCCATTTTTAAAGGATAACTTTAGGTTCTCCATAATATCTCGATAATATTTTAATTGCACTTTTGTTTCATCAGAAGAATCAAGATTTTCCCCAATTAAAGATGTATGTTTCTACGCAGTTGCTCTGATTTATCCTTTCCATACTCAAAACTGCGATATAACTGCTTTCGATTAATAGATGAAATTTGATTAGATACAAATGGCACAATATGTTCATTTATCCGGTTAATTAGCTCATCACGTTCCATATTGACTAACGTTGGTGATGAAATAATATCTCTCTTGGTCCGCTGATAGACTGTGGCCGTTCCTCCAATATTTCATCACTCGCTATTGCTTCTGTATCACCTGTATTTTCAGTTTCAATACCTCCAGTGGAACTGATCATTGATAGACGAATTGTACAAGACGAACAAATTCGCTTTTGCGTACGTAAATTAAACACAAAGTTTATCGAACGTAATTTATTCTGAACTTTAGGTGTAGCATTTTTTAAAGTTTTTGCCGATACCAAATGGTTTTAAACAATGATATTTACTCATGTTTTGAAAAAACTTATTTTAGCTATTAACACTTTGAAACTTTTTTGCTAACACAACACAAATATTTTTTTTAACAAGATTGACAAATGAATTTAATAATGATGCTATACGCTTCAAATATCTCTAAGGACTATTATTTTCATTACTGCGCTCTCATTTTATGACAGGTATTATCATTAACAGGCAACAAAGTACGGTACTTGATTTGTCCATGTTCTTAAAATTAATTTCGGACAGGTATAAATGGATGCAAAGATAAATTATTTTAAAAGCATTCACACCCTCAAATACTTAATTTGTATCCTTAAAATAATTAAATGGCCATTAAGTTTTTTTTTTTTTTTTTTTTATCCAAAGTTAGGCATGTTTAGTGTTAATTATAATAAATTATAAATTAACGTCTCTGAATATCCGAAGATACCATGCCAACTAGGGATAAGAATGGAATGCAAATTAAGATTCTCTGAGAAATTTATGAACGTTAACTTTAAAGCCTTGAGGATTAAATTCATCAGGGAAAACCCAGAAAGGTAAGGCATTCCAAAGATGAGAGACTCTGTTGAAAAAGTCACGTTGGAAGGCTACAGTTCTACACCTAATTATTTGAACTGTAAAGGGATGCGCTGCTACGTTTGCTTTGGTGTGACGCGAAAGGTTTGCTGATTTAGGTAAAATCGATTTGATCTCTTCAGAAGCTCGTTCATCCATAATATATTTATAAAATATAGTCAAATCAGCAACATTCTTCTGTGCTGCAAGGAATCAAGACCGTTAGTAAGACTAGGGTTACCAATGAGTTTAATAGCTCTACGCTGTACAGAATCAAGGCAGTTGAGACTACTCAAGTAAGCTCCACCCCATATGTGAGAACAGTATTCCATGCAGGGACGTATAAAAGATTTATAAACTAAAAGAAGTTGTTCGCTATCGAAACAAGAATTCTGGTGGGTTGAGTTAAATAGATGATTCACTACATTGAAAAAAAAATTGAAAAAAAACGAAAATGAGCATTTTGTAAAAATTTTATTTTTAAAACGAGAAATCATGTACTTGAGAAACTTTCGTTTTAGATTACGAACTAATTAAACATTTTTTTCTGGAAAAAAAAGTGGTAAAAATAAGGATACCCCCAACAGCACCATCTTTGAAATTTTGTTTTAAGTTTAACACACTTTTATAAAATTATTAATAAATTTTAATTATTTTTTTTTATAAATCCTATCAATTACCTTTCCAATGAGCTATAAATGACTTAAATCAGTTTAGTCAATCGTCAATCGTTAGCAATCGATATTCAAAGATACTCATGTTTCGCAAACCCCTAAAACTTTGCCGCCACCCTGTGTCATCCCTAGAGCGAAATTTAATTTTTTGAAAGAAACGGCATTTTTATTTTTTCAGTGGCTATCTGTATATGAAATTTTATCCAAATCAAAGGGAGTCAGGTCACATGCTAGAACAAATGCTGTTGCGATGACGTAGAATTGCTCTATACTTATTATTATTTATTATTAATATAATACAATACAGGTAAGGCAAGCCTTCTAAAAGTCTGTATTGAGTGAAAAACATAATAAAAAGGAATAAAGGATAGGAGAATAATTTAGAAGAAATATAATAAATGCTTAATAAAATGCTTAGAATTAAATATAAAAAATACTTAATACTAACATAAAATATTGAAATTCATAACAATAAAAAAAAACTTACATATTTAAATTAATTCGACAAAGTAACTAAAAGACTTTCTTTTAAATATGCCAAGAGTATTTGAGCATTTAGTATATTCAGGAAGATTATTATAGATTTTAATACCATGAACGAAAATAAAGTCTGAGAATTGTTTACAAGAGTATCTGCTACTAAGAGACTGAAGTCTACGTGTTCGCATGGAAGAACCAAACGATAATAAGGAAGATAAATAAGACGGATGCTGAACATGCAAAATTTTAAATAAAAAACAACACATACGGTACTGTAAATATGAGAAGAAAGAGCAACCAAGTATATGGGAAGCATAATTTGAGACATGATCATATCGTTTAAGTTTATATACATAACGTGTATAATTGTTAAATGCGATTTGGAGCGATCTTTTAGAATCAAAGTCAGAATTGTAAAACAGAACATCACAATATGTAAAGAGCAATTAACGTTTTGATAAACAGCAAGCGTATATTTAAAGGAATAAAGTGTTGAAATTGACGCAAACAATGTAGAGAAAAATTTACTTTACGACAAACTTGATTAGTGTGATCAGACCATGTAAGAGTATTATTAAAAGTTAGGCCAAGATGCTTCACAGTGTCAGTAAATTGAAGTTGGACACCATTTCAGAACAATGGAGGTAACACAATGTCAAGGCGACGTTTGTATATAAAAATACACTGTGTTTAAATAGCATTAAGTGAGAGTCCATTAGAACTAGACCACCTAGAAACAGAGGCTAAATCTTCATTGATTTGATCAAATGCACAATTAATGAGCAGAATGGTACATTTGACTGTCATCAGCATATAAATGAAATGAGCAAAGGTTAATGTGATAAGCTAGATCATTTATATACAAAGCAAATAACAATGGCCTCAAGATAGATATCTGAGGTACACCAGAAAATAACGGAAGAGGATTCGACAAGTTATCTCCAATACGCACACTTTGACGTCGATCAGACAGATAAGAGACCAGGAATCGGACAGCAAGTGGAGAGAAACCAAAATAAAGCCATAACTTTTGTACCAAGCAAGCATGATCAATTGAATCAAAGGCTTTCGTAAAATCTAGTAGAATTAAAATAGAAAATTTAGATTCATTGAGTTTACTTCCAATGTCAAATACTATTTTAGAAAGCGCAGTAGAAGTACTATAGTTTTTACGAAACCCTGATTGAAAACCATATAATTAATTGTTACCCTCAATGTAACTTTCCATTTGATTTTTAAGCAACAATTCAAAAACTATCGATAATACTGGTGAAATACTTATTGGACGATAATCACCAATCGATGAGGAGAATTTCGAGAATTTTGTGATTTTTAGCTTGAAGGCTTGTTTTCAAAGATTCATAACTTCGGTTCTGGTAGAGATAGACACTTTTTGTGTATATTATTTAAAAAAAATAGAGATGCAATTTAAAAAAACTGTTATTTATAAAAATTATTAACAAATTCCTATTGTTATAAACAAATAAAATGTTAAAATCAAGTTTTAGTCATTATCTAACAAAAATAAAGAGTGTTTAGTATAACCATCATATTCTACGTTCAATTTTCAATAAGAAACGTATATTTAATTAATGGAGAAATGAGTTTTACCGTTAAAAACAAACTAATTTATCGAGCGCGAGACGGTAAAAAATTTTATAAATTTTTGTCGTCCGGCGCTGGAAAAATTAACTTATTTGAAACAGTAAAACTCATTTCTTCATTAATTTACGTTTCTTATTGAAAATTGAACGTAGAATACGATGACTATACTAAACACTCTTTATTTAATTTAGAAAATGACCAAAAATTGATTTTCAAATTTTATTTGTTCATAACAATAGGAATTTGTTAATAATTTTTATAAATAACAGTTTTTTTTAAATTGCATCTCTATTCTTTAAAATAAAATAGACAAAATGTGTCTATCTCTACCAGAATCGAAGTTATGAATCTTTCAAAACCAGTCTTCATACCAAAAATCACAAAATTCTCGATATTTAGAACCGTTCTATTTCCCCTAAAAAAAAAAGAAAAAATCCTCAAACAAGCATATCTTTATGTTTATATCGAACCCGTAAAATTTTCAGCTGAATCAAAAATGTCTTAACCCGCAATTAGATTATTGCAGAACTCTGCAATATATCTGCAATAGTCGTGTATAAAATATTCATTGCAGAATAGTGCAGAATAGTGCCAAACTTTTCTGCAATGAATATTTTACACACTACCATTGCAGAAATATTGCAGAGTTCTGCAATAGTCTAATTGCGGCTTTAGTCACATTTTGTCCTAATCTGTTCAGTATGTAAAAGAATGAGCCATATATGGAATTTTTGCTGTCCCGCGCTCGATAAATTAATTTATTTCTAATAGTAAATATCATTTACGCACAAACGAATCGTAAAACACATTTTACATCCTAGTTATCGTGACTGAAAGTTGAACTTAACGCCCGTAAAATAAAAGCCCGTTGCTATATAAAACATTAGTGTATTTTTCTACTTTGCCGCCCGTAAAATAATCGTAAAATTAGAACAAACAAATAAATTATTGTATAAAGTTTATAGAAAAAATCTTGGCATGTTTAGTATAATTGTCAAAATGTCTAGCGAGTTTAAAAAATTAAAAAATTGAGTTATACTACAATTAAGTTGTGTAGTTGTGCGTGAAACGTTGTACATACACTCAGGCTGAAAGGAAGATTACGCCCTTGGTTCAATAAAAGCCCTCGCTTCGCGTCGGCTTATAAAAGCCCTCGCTTCGCGTCAATATGAACCGCAAGCGTAATCTTCTACTTTCAGCCCTCGATATGTAAATAACGATTCTCCATTAAAAAATAGTAGATTTTTATACAAGTGGTGAAAACGTCTCTTTTTGCGTGACTGAACGGTTGGAATAAGTTCAGGAACGCAAAAACGTTTTTTACTACGCGTAGAAAACGCTATTTTTTCTACGCTTGTAAATATAAATGATAATATTTACAAATTCATCTACTAAAAACTTACAAAACGACATATCTAAATTTGACTGTGTAAAAAATAGACAATTATATATCGCATTTTTACCAGTGTAAAATAATGTTATTGCCTGTTATTATTCCATCTGTAGGCGAACACAATAATAACATTAATTTACACTGGTAAAAATGCGATATATAATTATTTATTTTTTACACAGTCAAATTTAGATATGTCGTTTTGTAAGTTTTTAGTAGATGAATTTGACAATATGAATAATGAAAATAGATCATATATTTTCTCTAAAAACTTTTACAGATATTACAGATATTTTTTTACCGACTGGAAGTCATCGTTTAAAGTATAAATTTAAAAAATTGTAGGTGAAGTTTCAATTAAAAACAAAATAAAATTTATTTATTTATTTAATAAATGTTTGTTTATTTTTATTTTTGGCGAAAAGAACTCAGAGAATATATTTTATATTTGACAGTTAATTATCGGAGGAAAAAATTATACGATATGTATATCTGATACAAATTTTATTTTATCGCTCCGATTTCTCCGATATAGAAAAAAAACACACTCATTATTAGTTTAATTAATTAATTACGCTCAATTGATATAATGATTCGTTTCGATTCGATTCGATCAAAATATTCAAACACTTCAAAATACTGCGATATTGACAGAAATAAACACAGCAACAGAAACAGTAAATCTAATTCAATCTCAAATATTCAATTATATTCAATCCTTTAAATAACCACCACCTGTAGGCGACCACCGAAACTTATTTACTTTCAGTCCTAGTGACTGAAAACATTTTCAGTCACTACTTAGAAAAAGTTTCCCTTTCACATAGGTTTTACTATATATTAAAATGACATTTTCGTAGCTTGAAGTAGAAAAATACTTTTTTGTATACGCTCTCAAAAATAGCTATTTTACGGACTCATTTCAGTTCGTAAAATGCTTAATTTTCGGACTGAATATTTTACTATAAAATTTAAGGCTTTCTTTTCCATTCGATTAATAATTTTTATGGTTTCGAATATTTCGCTGGTATCTAATGGATTAGGTACTCTGGAAAATTTTGGAGAGCTATTACAAAAAAATATTGTTTGCATCACGTACCTAAATAAGGTTTTTTAGGACTCGTCCGCTAACGCCTCGTCCAGAAACAGCAAATATTCGTCCTAAAAAACCTTATTTTAGGTACTTGATACAAAAATAGCTATTGATAGGAAATTGAACGTTGAATACGATGATTATATTAAAAACTAATTTCATTTGGCAATGGTTAAAATTTAATTTTAACATTTTGTTTGTTTATAACAATAGGAATTTGTTAATAACTTTAATTAAAAATAATTATTTTCAAAAAATTCCATCTTTTAACTTTCAAATAAAAGAAAGAAAACGCTTCTATCTTCTATAACACCGAAGTTATGAATTTTTGAAAATAAGTCTTCAAGCCAAAAATCACGAAATTCTCGAAATTTAGAACAACTCTATTTTCCAAAACAAAAAAATCGTCGAACACATATATCCTTTTTTTCGATAAAAAACCCCTAAAAAAAATTTCAGCCAAATCAAAAATGGGTCGGTCAGAAAGGTGCTCGGTTTATAAAAGAATTACCCTTATGCTTTTCTTTTCTAATGAATGTTTCAATTAATACAATGCTCACTTCATTATGAATATCAGTATTATGGAAATCGTGAAATTATTGATGAATATCTACTGGAAACTCATGAATGATAAAACAGAGAGTTCATGAACGAACTTCATCAGGAATTTCACTTCTAACAGACAGACGAAATAATTAGTGAACTTTCATAAAAGATTCATCACTGATAAAATGATAGAATTCAATAGCAAATTTCAGTAGGAACTTCACTACTATAGAATAGTCGAACTTATTGATTACTTATTTATTATAAGTGAAATCAATGATGGAGTCAGTGAAATTCATGTGAACATAAAGCGTAAAACCCATACAGAAAATATTTAGAATAAAAATAGTATAGAATACAACATAGGATATAGAATAAAATATAGAGAATAGAATAAAATATAGAACAAAAGAAAATTGTGGTATTTTAAGAGCCATTTTTAGTTTTGAATTAGAATTTTATTAATTTTAAATTTTTTGGACATTAAAATTAATTTAATAAAGCTTTAACATTTTTTAAGGAGATGGTTCTTCCTTCTTCCTCTATGATTTAGACGCGCCAGTTTTTTCCTGAAATTGAAAATTATTATAACAAAAAATTGTTGTAACAAATACTGAAGCTTCTTCTATTTTTTGTACCGTTAATCACTCTTGATTTGTATATTTTTTTCAACACAATATTTCACTTTTAAACAAAAACTGATAAAAAACACAAGTAATAATAATATATTTCTTTTGAAAGTTGCAGCTCTAAAAGTAAAAACAAAACTAGAAAAAATTTGTTGACTATCTTTACAAGATGTATCAAAAAGAATCATAAAATGCAACGAGAGTAAAGACAGGGATTGTAAAATTTTATTTGCTGATAATTATCATGAAAGTAATTAAGAATTTCATCAAAATATTTATCAAAAGAACACTTATTTATTTCTTTTAAGAAATACAATGAAAATATCATCAATAGTTTATTATTTTTTGCTTATCTGTAGTTGTTTAATATTTTTTTGTAAATTGTACTAGTAAACTGGTGAACAATTTTTACTAGAGAAATAATGCAAAAAACGACTCCAACACAGCTTCACGGATATATTAAAATATAACACAAGATAGCCGATCAAACTTCAGCACGATACTTGTACTCGATACATGACTCCTCTTTCAGTTTCAATTCCATTACCTTCCAAAAGCTCAAATAATCGTCATTTGTGCATACAAAATGGAAATGTCCACAAAACATACTAGCATTCTCATACCCGTTAGCTCATTAGCTTAAACTTCAGCACGATGCATGAATTGAACTCTTCTTTCAGTTTCTATGCCATTCGCCATGATTTGTGACAACTTATTTCTATGCACTTCAAAAAGTATAGGTTAAAGCCTTGCCTATTTTGCAATTTTTTTCGATATTTTTTCCAATAAAAACATGGAAAAAGACACTGACAGAAAGCTCTGGATACCCATGTAACCAAATTTGGCCAAAAGAAAACGACAAAAAACTGGCCAAAAATCGAAAAAGCCGATAGATAGCCGATCAAACTTCAGCACGATACTTGTACTCGATACATGACTCCTCTTTCAGTTTCAATTCCATTACCTTCCAAAAGCTCAAATAATCGTCATTTTTCCATACAAAATGAAAATGTCCACAAAACATGCTGGCGTTCTTATATCCGTTAGATAGTTAGTTTAAACTTCAGCACGATCCATGTTCTGGACTCGTCTTTCAGTTTATATGCCATTCGCCATGATTTGTGACAACTCATTTCTATGCACTATGCAAAGCATAGGTTAAAGCCTAGACTATTTTGCAAAGGCTGGCATTCTCATACCCGTTAGCTAGTTAAGCTCAAACTTCAGCATGTATTAAACTCCTCTTATAGTTTATATGCTATTTGCCATGATTTGTGACAACTCATTTCTATGCACTTCAAAAAGGACTGTTAGGACTGTCCCACTGTTGGTTTGTTTTTGTACTAATTGTCTTTTATTTGCAGTTTGATACTAGCCGATACCCATATTTTTATAAATTGCCGATATTTATAATGCATCTTCTAGTTGATTTTTACCAAAATTTTGTTAATTCCTGTTCTTATCTGGAAGTTTACAAAAATATTCAAATACGAATAAAATTAAAACGACTAGAGAGATAAAACTAAAACTCATTGTTTATGTTTAAGACATCCTAAGCTCTCATGTAAAATATATATTAACAAAATTGAAAAGATCAGCAACAAGCTTTGCAACTCCTAAACTCAGTTATTCAATTGAACTGAATTTATCGAAAATAAAAGCTCTGATTTACTGGAGTGCGCACCGCAGTATGAGAGTACTCGCCCTCAAAGTGGAAACTCCAAAGAATTCATAAAATGGAAACCCCAAAGGGGGTACTCGTCCTTTTGGGGCTTTCACTTTATTGACCTTTGAAAATTTTTGTAAGTAAGAATCAATGAATAAAAAATTCGTAACAGGCAAACAAAAACCAGAAGATGTATTGTAAATCGCAAAATATCAAGACTTCGGTCTAGGTTAAGGACTTTGATATAGTTTTCGGCATAAAACTTTTACGAGGACATTGTTTTTACTTTTGGGCAGCGATGTATATCAAACATAACTCTTTGTTAAACTACTTGTATTTTTTCAGCTCTGTTTAGATATGTATTACAAAACAAACACGAAACATCAATACGTTGCCGGAAAATCATAACAGATCATTTATTAACATAATTAGTGAAAATATGATACAATCAGCAAACTGCTCAAAAACCTCTACATTTAGCGTTTCGAGAAAATATTACATAATCACAAATTCATATTTCTTTCAAAATTCCAAAAATATTGTAAAATTTAAATAAAATCAAGCTTTTTCAAAATTCTAAAAATATTCCAAAAATTATAATAAAATCAAATATTAAAACCTTTCTAAATTCTAATAATATTTCAAAAATTCTTACAAATTCAAACTTTATGAACTTTACGAATGCCATAATTCTGTATAATAATAATAAAATTTCATGTCATACAAATAATTAATTTTATGTTTTTCCAAAAAATTGGGTAAAAAAAAAAAATCAAAATCTTTCTTTTGACACACTTGACAACATTTTTTTGACAAACTTATAATGCCATAATTCTCTATAATAATAATAAAATTTCATGTCATACAAATAATTAATTTTATTTTTTCCCAAAAAATTGGGTAAAAAAATAAATCAAAATCTTTCTTTTGACACACTTGACAACATTTTTTTGACAAACTTATAATGCCGTAATTTTCAATAATAATAATAAAATTTCATGTCATACAAATAATTAATTTAATTTTTTTCAACAAATTGGGTAAAAAATAAATCAAAATCTTTCTTTTGACACACTTGATAACATTTTTTTGACAAACTTATAATGCAATAATCTAGTTTTTGGTCTCACATACCATCCCGACTATCAAAATTTCTTCAAATTTAATGTTTCTATTCGTAATCACTTAAAATGAACGTTTTTTAAGCAAAATCACTTTCGGTACAGTTATCGAACACATCATAATTTCGGCTCTTCCATTGAGTAAACCTATTTTTACAAGAAAAAAAAGTTTAAACCCGTCCAGAGGTTTGTAGATTTCGTAGGTTGTGACGGCCGACCGGGCGGCAGACAGACATACATTTTTTTTTGCCTTTTTAGAATCAGTAGGTCCTAAAACGTCGAGAAATACCAAAAGAATGGGGGTAAGACTTTCACTTTTGGCTCATGAATGCAATACTTAGGTTTTTTCAAAACCGAAGTAATTGATACTAAGCACCGCATAAAATTATACTGATGACTGATAAAAATTAACGGTTTTATTATTTTTATTTATCCCATTTCCTTATTAATTTTCTTTATGTGAATTTTCAGTAAAAACTTTATTTTCCTAATTAAATTCCACGAAAAAACCTTTAGCTGCGCCAAGCATCGATCTCCGATTCTAAAATAACCAATTTGTTTCACATTCACTACACCACCTCTTCACATAAATGTTGAGCATGCGATGTATGAGGAACATAACCTACCCTTAAATTTTATACAAATATTAAGTCGAGATACTAAAAATTTTTAGTTACACAAATTCATTCATTTACGAAAAAACTTTTGCTCTGGGAATACAAGAATATGGATAAAAAATTAATTAGAATGGCATTGGAATGGCAAAATTCAACATTAACGTTGTGACAGCTGGGCAAAACTAACAGAATTAGGTGTGGTATTGTGGAGGGAAGCGAAATAAATAATAATTGTTTTCGATTAGACTACATATCATGACGAGTGTTTAGTGCCTTAAAAGCAATGCAACTGCACGGGGAAATTTGGACGGGGAAATACGTGATATCTCAAACCCGAACCGAGACAGAAAACTGCAACTCTAGCAAACATACTCAAATGAAATTGCGCTCTATTGAGGACGCGATATAATCAAATTCATTAAATCCAGCCGGATTAGAAGCTTGGAGCATGTTAAAAGGTCTACTTTCTTCAGACACATTGATAAAAACTGTCCCAACAACAACCAGCTGGTTATAGGGATGCAAACTCCTTAGATGGAATGGAAAAAATTATTCATTTGTGCAAATTAGTCTGTTCCTCGTTGAGTGTAATCTCATTCTTATAACTTTATGTTCTGGGTTCTATTCTTGCAGAATTCCTTATGAGCAATTTCACGAAGATTCAACAACGCTTTGACTTGACCCCTTTTAATTTTGATTATTTTTTGTTTATAGATAGTCTTTGATAAATAAAAAATACAAGTTCTCTTAGAATTTTTTTTTTTCGACCAGGGGTCTTCACAGGGTGCCCCTCAATTTTTGTTATTTTGTGATGTGAGCGCATTTTGACGAGCGATTGTAGAAAAACTACTGAATCGATTTTCATAAATGATATGTCGTTGAATAGGTATTAGAACAAAGTTTTTAAAAATGTACACTGTTAATTTTTTGAAATAATTTTTAACGGTGTAACATAAGAAAAAAACGGTGTAATTGAAAAAAAGATGGCATAGCTTTTTTTTTTTTTTTTTTAAACAAAATTGAAGCTTATTTTATATCTAACAACTTGTGAAAGTTAAGGACTAGCATGATTTTTTGTTTTAGAGATAAAATTCGTTGTGCATATGACTGTCGGGAATCAGTTTTTTTTTGTTCTGAAGGAAAATTATAAAAATGGCGATTTTTAGATTCAGATTTTTTTTTTATGTTAAATATCAAATATTTTATTATTAAATGAACTTTTTAAAAAGCAGTTTCAGTCAAGTTCAGCAAAATTTTGCGACATTTTGACTCGACCCTTTTTAATTTGGTTTATTTTGGTCTATATTTAAAAAAATTCTACTTGAAGCCGTATTTTTCATTTATCAAAGGCTATCTATAAACTAAAAATAAACCAAATTAAAAAGGGTCGAGTCAAAATGTCGCAAAATTTTGCTGAACTTGACTGAAATTGCTTTTTAAAAAGTTCATTTAATAATAAAATATTTGATATTTAACATAAAAAAAAAATCTGAATCTAAAAATCGCCATTTTTATAATTTTCCTTCAGAACAAAAAAAACTGATTCCCGACAGTCATATGCACAACGAATTTTATCTCTAAAACAAAAAATCATGCTAGTCCTTAACTTTCACAAGTTGTTAGATATAAAATAAGCTTCAATTTAGTTACAAAAAAAAAAAAAAAAGGCTGTGCCATCTTTTTTTCAATTACACCGTTTTTTCTTATGTTACACCGTTAAAAATTATTTCAAAAAATTAACAGTGTACATTTTTAAAAACTTTGTTCTAATACCTATTCAACGACATATCATTTATGAAAATCGATTCAGTAGTTTTTCTACAATCGCTCGTCAAAATGCGCTCACATCACAAAATAACAAAAATTGAGGGGCACCCTGTGAAGACCCCTGGTCGAAAAAAAAAATTCTAAGAGAACTTGTATTTTTTATTTATCAAAGACTATCTATAAACAAAAAATAATCAAAATTAAAAGGGGTCAAGTCAAAGCGTTGTTGAATCTTCGTGAAATTGCTCTTATACTTATTTTGAATTGTTCTGAAGTGACTATTCGAACCAAAAATTATTGTGATGCTAAAATATAATAACTCCAACAAAAAAAATTTTGGTTAGGTTTAAAGAATATCCAATATTAAAGTGGGGCGTATTGGATCGATGCTGGTCACAGAAAAAAAAAGAAAAATAGTGTTTCTGTATTAAATTAAAGTGGTACCAGACGCCGACAATTTTTCGTTACATCAGTTTTACTCTTTGTTAAACTGCAACAAATACGGCTATAGAAGGTTCACTTAAAAAAGAAAAAAATCGATTTAAAAAAAAAAAATTAGAAAAATTATCAGAATCCATCCATCAGAACCATTCATTCTCTATTTTATCGATGTTTT
The DNA here is from genome assembly GCA_963693315.1 of Diogma glabrata. Lineage (NCBI taxonomy): Eukaryota > Metazoa > Arthropoda > Insecta > Diptera > Cylindrotomidae > Diogma > Diogma glabrata. The sequence continues at coordinate 202,256,507 of OY856188.1, forward strand.
TTCTCCAAAAACCACTCAAATAAATGCTATAGTGATGATAAAACGAGTTGAAGGTTCCAGCTCTCGTCTCACTTTAGCAAGATTTAGTTTTAATTTGAAATTGAATTAACTCTAGTTTCTAGAACTCAATATGGAGAGTTATTGTTATATGATAAAATCACTTCTAGGTTTTCAAGGTTGAACTAGGTAAATGACCAATAAAAACAAAAATTAAAATTAAAAAAATAAATAAAAATAATAAAAAAAAAACGAAGTTTCTAGGTTTCCTTCTTGATTTTATAATCAGAAAAAACGCACAAAAAAATGTGTCTGTCCGCCGGCCGGCCGACCGTCACAACCTACGAAATTTGCTGGACGGATTTAAAAAAATTTTTTCTAAAAATAGGTACACTCAATGGTAAAAGCCAAGAGGACGATGTGTTCGATAACTGTACCGGAAGTGTGTCAAAAAATCGTCAAGTGTCTCAAAACAAGGAAATTTGCATATTTTTTGCTTAAAAAACGTTCATTTTAAGTGATAATGAGTAGGAACAAAGAATGTGGAGAAATCTGGATGGTCGGGATTGGTATGTGGGATCAAAAACTAGATTATTGCATTATAAGTTTGTCAAAAAAAGTTGTCATTTGTGTCAAAAGAAAGATTTTTATTTATTTTTACCCAATTTTTTGAAAAAAATAAAATTAATTATTTGTTTGAAATGAAATTTTATTATTATTATATGGCATTATAATTTTGTCAAAAAAATGTTGTTTCTTTTTTCGAAAGATTTTTATTTATTTTTTTACCCAATTTTTTGGAAAAAATAAAATTAATTATTTCTACGACATGAAATTTTGTCAAAAAAATAATGTCAAGTGTGTCAAAAAATGATTTCATTTATTTTTTTAGCCAATTTTTTGGGTAAAAAATGTAACTGTTTTTATGACGTAAGTGTAATTGAAGATGAGATGGGACATTAAAATTTTTGAATTTGTGATAGTTTTTGAAATATTTTTGGAATTTGGAAAAAAGGTTGTATTTTTGATTTTGTAATAATTTTTGCAATGTTTTTAGAATTTTCTGGAAAAAGTTTTAATTTTTGATTTTGTACGAATTTTTGGAATATTTTTAGAATTTTGAAAAATTAAAAATTTTTGATTTTATTATAATTTTTGGAATTTGATTTGGAATTGATTTGGAATTGATGATTTTGTAATATTTTCTCGATTCGCTAAATGGAAGGTTTTTGAGTAGTTTGCTGAAAATGTAATTGAAAATGAAATTGAACATGAAAATTTTTGAATTTGTTATAGATTTTGAAATATTTTTGGAATTTTGAAAAAGTTTCAATTTTTTGAATATTTTTAGAATTTTGAAAAATTTTAAATTTTTGATTTTTTTTTTGGAAAATTTTTATAATTTTGGAAAAAGTTTCAATATTTGATATTGTTATAATTTTTGCAATATTTTTAGAGTTATGGAAAAAGAATTTTTGAATTTTTTATATATTTTTAGAATTTTGAAAAAAGTTTCAATTTTTGATTTTGTAAGAATTTTTGGAATATTTTTAGGATTTTGAAAAATTTTAAATTTTTGATTTTATTATAATTTTTACAATATTGAAAAAAGTTACAATTTTTGATTTTGTTACAAGTTATGCAATAAAGATTGGAGTTTTTGAAAAAAGTTTTAATCTTTGATTTTGTAATGATTTTGAAATATTTTCTCGAAACACTAAATGGAGAAGTTTTGAGTAGTTTGCTGATTGTATAATCTTTTCACTAAATTATGTTAATTTATGATCTGTTATAATTTTCCGGCAACGTATTGATGTTTCGTGTTTGTTTTGTAATAAATTTCTAAACATCGATAAAAAATGCATGTAGTTTAACAAAGAGTTATGTTTAATATACATCGCTGCCAGAAACTAAAAACCATGTCCTCATAAAAGATTTTAGAAAACTATATCAAAATCCATAACCCAGACCGAAGTCTTGATATCTCAGAGCTGTAAGGTTTGAGCCCCTTCATATTTTCCTATTATATTATCAGCAGAACAGGATTGTGTGAAGACAATTTTCATATTTTTTAAGTAATCGTAATTAATAAATTCTTTTGCCCCATCTACCAACCTCGATCTTGTTAATGGGATAATCAAATGAATTATTTTGATTACATTCTTATCATAAATAATACTCCTAATACATTAATCTACAGAGGGCAAAAACGAACAACGAGAAAACCTACATAAATCCATTAATTCTATTTGGTAAAATCCCACAAAAATAAAAATCAGAAAAATCGAAAAGAAAAATTGATATTTCCAATTAGAAACAATTTATCTACCTTTTAATTTGATTGAACTGAATGTTGAAAGAAAATATTATTAATTTTCTTTTCCTCCTTCTTCGTTTTTCAATTTTTGTTTTTACTTTTAATCAATTTTCTAATCCCTTGGTGAAATATTTTTTTCTATTTGTTTTGTTATTTATATTTTTATTTTTTTTTTATTTTACTTAATTCTTCTTTTTCACTATTTTCCTGTTGAAAATTGATATTTTTCAATCATAATGTTCCGCTTAGGATAATCGTTATCGTTTCCTTCCGTGATTTCAAACGGTTTATAATATCTTTGTTAATTTTTTTGAGCACAGGTCTATTAAATGGTCTGGTTGATTTAAAAAAGAAAAAACATCAACAATAACAACAACAACACAACTTACATAAATAATCGTTTTAGGCAAATTTTCTCATAAAAAGAGAAAAACAGATTTTATTTTGAAAGCGATTAAAGTGATAAGTTTTTGTGTTATATTTTTGGTTCTTTTTCCGACAAGAAATAATTTCAATATATTATTTATATATTTTTTCTTGAGATTTATGAGAACAATGGTATGATAAATGTTATTTTAACTTGTTGGTTGGTGTTTAGCCGAAAAAAAAATACTTAAGAACGAGAAATGAACAAACCATCATAAAGATTACAATCATTTTGTCAAGTGTTTATGTTTCATGGTTTTTAATAGATTATATTTACCACTAACCCAATATCAAATAGATACGAATAAGGTTTATATCAAATTAATGGATGATAAAATTTCTTCTGTTTGATGAACTTTTTTTGAGTTGATTTATTGAAACATAAAATTAATCTTTGTGTAATGCTTGTTTACTGCTATCGAAATTATAGCTGTAATATGATTTATTTCTAGATATTTTTTATGTTTTATACATAATCATTTGAATTGGCTCCATGAAATAGCGCCGACTGTCATAGTGCCGATGGCATAGCGCCGAGAAAATTCTCGGCACTAATACAGTTTTTTTTAATTAGGGCAAATTTTTTAACAACGCTGACATTTCTAAACAGACATAGGACCGAGATTTAATTTTTTTTTAAATTTCTGCACTAATTCATTTTTTTTTTAATTACAGGTCGTTCAATAAGTCCGTAGGATAAGTAAGAAAAAAACAACATTTTGACAAACTTGATTTTTTTATTCAACATAGTTGCCTTCGAGGGCGATACAACGAGTATAGCAATTTTCCAACTTTTCTATACCACTTTTATAGTACGATTTCTCTTTCTCGTTAAAATAGGCCTCAGTTTCAGCGATTACTTCATCATTGGACTTAAATTTCTTTCCAGCAAGCATTCTCTTGAGATCTGAAAACAGGAAAAAGTCGCTGGGGGCTAAATCTGGAGAATATGGTGGGTGGGTAAGCAATTCAAAGCCCAATTCATTCAATTTTGCCATCGTTTTCATCGATCTGTCACACGGTGCATTATCTTGGTGAAACAACACTTTTTTCTTTTGCAATTGTGGCCGTTTCTTTGCGATTTCAGCCTTCAATCGATCCAAAAGTTCACAGTAATAGTCGCTGTTGATGGTGGTTCCTTTTTGGAGATAGTCGATGAATATTATTCCGTTCGTATCCCAAAATACAGACGCCATCACCTTACCGGCCGACTGTTGCGTCTTTGCTCGCTTTGGATTCGGTTCGTCGACTGCTGTCCACTCAGCTGACTGTCTTTTGGATTCTGGTGTGTAATTATGAAGCCATGTCTCATCCATTGTCATATATCTACGATAGAATTCCATTTTATTGCGGTTTAACAGTGCCATAGACTCCTCCGAAGCATCGATTCGTTGTTGTTTTTGGTCGACTGTGAGCTCATGCGGCACCCAATTTGCACAGAGCTTTCGCATACCCAAATGTTCATGTAAAATGGTAAAAACACTACCATCTGCTACCTTTACAATGTCAGCTATTTCGTGCACCTTCAATTTGCGATCTTTCATAACCAATTTGTGGAGTTTTTTTATGTTTTCTGGAATAACAGCCTCATTTGGGCGTCCACTGCGCTCTGCATCTTTTGTGCTGGTACGACCACATTTAAATTCAGCAATCCACTTCTCTACCATTTGCCTCGATGGAGCAGAGTTTGGATAATGTTTATCAAGCCATTGTTTGGTTTCCACTGTATTTTTTTCATCAAAAAGCAATGCTTTATTAAAATTCGAAATTCACTTTTTTCCATTTTTTTTTTCAAAAACAAAAGTTGCTTAACACAAAATGCTATAACTCACGAATCAATAGTCAGATTGCTGTCAAATTTATACACGTATCGTTTGAAGGTTAGTACTAAATAAAAATCATATGGAAAAAATTCTAGTAACGCCATCTATGTGTCATCCTACGGACTTATTGAATGACCTAGTAGTGCCGAGATTGAATTCAAGAAGTATTTGATTTAGTGCCGAGATTAGACTCTCGGCACTAATTCAAGGGAAAATTAATTAGCACTGATAGGATTAATTTTTTAAGAAGTCTCGGCACTAATACAATACTTTTTTAACTAGCCGTTTGAATCCAATTGGCGTTCAGAAAAACTAAATCTTGCAAAAAACTCTGTTTTTTGTTATTATTGAAATAAAAAAATTAATGAAAAACTTAATACCAAAAATGCTATTGAAAGGATTCTCACAACTGATTGGGATCGGATTAGGATCTAATGGGGCGTGTTACGCTTTAAATTATCCGAGTTGAATCAGACAACCTGATCAGAGGACATAGTTACTTATAACCATTAGGTATTATAAATAGAGAAAACATATTTGATTTTTGATAGATGCCGGTTATGAAATAGCCTACTAGGAGTTGTTTTAGTTCACCCTGATCTGGTCAGAACGATAAAAGCACATGCCAGAACCAGGCCCAGATTTACAACCTTGGTCGCCTGGACCAAACAAGATTTGCCTCATCTTTAATAAAAAAATTTAATGTACCTATATATGGCTGTGTGCGAAACTACGAAATAATGACAGATCCCAATTATCAATTATCATAATTTTATCTTTTGAAATTTAAATTCACCATAACGAAGCGTCAGAATTTGGTATAGCTCTTTAGGATCATCAAATTATGACAGAAAAATACCAAATTATGACAGAAATCTATTTAAGCATCAAAGTGATTTTTGATTTTGAATTGATTCAATCTAACCTCACTTTCTGTTTACCTCTCTAATATGACGAGTCCATCGGCTTTGTTTAATTGTTCTATTAATTCGGGATTTATTGTGCTGTTAAGTTAACATTGGAAAATATTTTTGTTTTGTTGTTCATTAGATATAATAATAAATTTTATATTATTTATTTTTGCTAATGTCAAAATTTGTGTAATCTAACCTTTTTGCTTGTAAAACCAATGTCTCGAAATGAAGCACAAGCCCCCTCAATCAGGAAATTTTATTAGACAATGCCAGTCATTTAATCATGTGGAATAAGGTTATGTGCAGATTTCAATCAGTTAATAAGAAGCTGCAAATGACGTAAGCCAGAAAGTTATCCTTTATGATTTCTTGTTTTATTATCGAGCTCCGTGCTCAGTTTGAAAATTTCGAAGAGATGGCTATGGAAAAATTTGGAGTACAAGAATATCATGAAGTGAACAGAAAAAATAGACGGAGATTATTGTAAGATGTGTTTGTACGTACCCTAGCAGAAATTTGTCAGCCTGATTGAGCCCTGATCATGAGTGTAACGCTTTTGCTCTATCAGCTCCTGATTGGTATTACAGGATCAGATCCTGATTGGGATAGTCGGATCGGAGTCGGAGATATCTATTTATATTTTATATACACAAATTAGTCAAATTAAAATCAAAAAGTCCAAGCGGCACGTATATCCGCTAGAAATAGGTAGATTTCGAGATCAGACAGTTTTGTGTGCCAGTAGAATCTGATGTATCAGATTAGTTTAAACAAAACAAACTAATTACAAACAGATATCGAACAAATTTTTTAAAAAATTAGCTACATATAAGCAAAACTATATCTATCCAGTTTTGCAACAAACAAATATCAAATCTATCACAGAACATATATGTGTGACAATTTATTGCACAAACCTGCTCTATATCATATGTCGTGCAACTACTGCAAAATATCAAAATAGTTTATTTCTAAGAAAGAAAAATTAATTTCTTCTATTCAAATCTTTTTATTTTTTTTTTCATTGACTTATAAGGTTTTTGGAAATTGTAGTTGGGGATTGTTGCAAACTTTTTTGTTGAAGCCAACAAGTCAAAAATCTCTTACTGCAGAGGTTTATATGTATAAGAAACGAATTGAAATGTTTCCACAGATTCTAAACTTATGAAGTTTTCACAAATATTAGTATCCAAACGGTCGTTATAACGGACTTTAAAAAACAATTTTTTTTCTAGTATAAAGCCTCTAGTTCCTTAACCATATGTCAGATTTGTCTGATTTACGAACTTGTCCAAGATATTTATAAAACACACATTTTTAAGAAAGGTTTTTTGATCTGGGTGGTTATTTTGTAGTGTTATCTCACTAGGTGAGATATAAAGTGAGACAAAATATTTGTCTTTGATCGATTATATTAGATAAAAGAAATCATTTCAACATAATTTTTTTATCTCTCTATTTATCTCACCTAGTGAGATAACAATACAAAATAACCACCCTGGCTACACAAATGCGACCGTGAGAGTGCCGGTTGATTCAAACGCATTTTGTGTTTTACAAGTCTTTTTGTTGGAGTCGCTCACTCAGTATCCTCCAACTGCAGAGGTCCGTTTTTGAAAGAAATTGATTAAAAAGGCTTCAAAGATTCTAAATTTATGAATTTTTTTAAAAATATTAATATCCAAACGGCCGTTATAACGGATTTAAAAACAGTCTTTTTCTAGTATAAAGCCTCTAGTTTCTTAACCATGTGTCGGATTTGGCTGATTTACGAACTCGTCCAAGATATTAAAAAACACACATTTTTAAAAAAAAAATTTTTTGATCTGGCTTTACAAATGCGACCGAGAGGGTGCCGGTTGTTTCAAAGAATTTTTTTTTTTGCAAACTTTTTTGTTGGAGCCGCTCACTCAGGAGCTTCTAACTCCAGAGGTCTATTTTTAAAACAAATTGATAAAAAAGATTCCAAAAATTTTAAATTTGTTAATCTTTTTAAAATATTAGTTTGGATGGCCGTTTGGAATCTAAAATCTACAATAGGTAGATTTTTATATGAAATCTACCTAAAATTACAATGAAAAAATTAAAACATACATACCACCTTATCACTATTATTATAGTCTTTCAGCTTAGAAGCGATAACTAAAACAAACATGAAACGGTTTTAACTATAAATTTCTAAAATGGATAATACTCTAGTGAATTTTAACCAATTGAAATTTCAGCTAGAGGTCAAATACGAAAAACCTGATCAGGGCCCGATATATTCAAATAAGGTAAACCTAAAAGGGTATTCTAAATCAGGCCCGGAACAGGCCCACATCAGATTGCCCTAATAGGGATTGCCCTTGTAGGATAAACCAGGCCTGATCACGGCCTGACTGTGCTCAGGTTTTCCCTAACTAATTTCTGCTCGGGTACCGCTTGTTGAATTGTAAACCCCGGAAAGCTAACTGTAAGAAAAAATTCGACGATTTGGTTGGCAGAATGATTATGTGGTCACTATATGACATCACATTCGGTTGTTGTGTATTCAATTCGGTTGTTGTGTCTACAAATTCGGTTTTTGAAGGTAAGACAACCGAATTTGAGGTGAATGTGACAGAAAATATTCGGTTGGCACAAAACCGATTGTAGTGATCGTATTTTTTCTTTCAGCGCTTATAAAGAATTTGCCTGTAAAATTTTTAGTTTTCTTTAAATCATGAATATCCCAGTAGTGACTATCGCCATGTTGGTCATCGACTAGTGGTCAGTATATATTTTAAAATTAAAAAAGAAATATTGTAATGTTTTCTAAAATTTGCCGCCCTGTGCCATCATATACGTTGGTCCACAATTCTCCCAAAATAATGATAATAAAATTTTCTGTATGCGAAAGGACGAATTAATTTTGGAGACTTTCTTATTCACCGTCACTTTAAATATTTATTCTTTAATCATTTTCTTATTTTCACATACAATGCATGCAAACATACCATTCTGAGAATTTTCGTTTCATATTTTTTGGTGAATTACGGACATGACATATACATATAACGTTTTTCTGCGTACATTACTCTTTATACGTATATGTAAAAAATAATCTTAAAATAGTTTTATAGGATTGTGTGTCGATGTGCTCAAAATTCGTGTTCCAATATGGCAAAAGACTTACGGCACTAATTCAGTTTATATTGAAATAGCTCCGAGAGCTCAATTTAAACAATTTCTGTAATAGCACAGATATTTCAACTCTCTGCGCTAATTCATTTCAAACTGAATTAGCACCGAGATATTGCGTTTTAAATTTTTCTGACATAACGCCGAGGTTTTTGACTCTCGGCATTATGGCAGTGTAATCAAATTGCAAATTTCATCTCTACGCTATTTTAATTTCGTTCCGTAAAATCCGTAAAAACAACGTGCCGCAAATACATCGAAGTTGATTTTTTGATAAAATCTTAGATTTATTTAAATATCGCATGAAATATGCAGATTTAAAGAAAAAGTCATATAAGCAGGACATTTAATTTCCTACAAAAAAGGTCCAAGTAATATTTTTCGTAAAACGTATAGTTCTTATGATATTTGGAAAAAGAACTTGTAAATTTATAAAAAACATAAAATAAAGATGACGAAGAAGTCCTAATTTTCTTCTTATGATTTAGAATAAAAAGAAGAAAAAAATAATTAATTTAAAAATAAAATCAAAATTAATACTTTTTCGTCAAAATTTTCATCATTTGTTATTACGAGTTTCGAAGAATTTCGAGATTTATTTAAAAATATCATCAGAAATATACGTTTTAGGAAAAAAAATGACATGGAACTTTTTTGTAGAGAATTAAATTTACTTCAAAAATAATTTTGTAATTTTTTTTTAAATCTGCATATTTTATGAGATATTAACGATTTGATCAAAAATTCAACTTCAATGATTTTACGGCACGTGTTCTTTTGATTTAAAAAAATTTCCCTCGTGGTTTTTTGATCCCAAAGAATTGTTTTAAGGGGTGTCTCGGAAAATTGAATTTTTAACGACCAGTCTTATATATATATAACAGGCCACCACTGCGACCAAAATTTGGAGAAGTGTAAAAGAACGTAATACTACTTAAACTTTTCGTATTAATGTCCTCTTTTCAATGACACGCAGCGTTTTAGGATTTTCAAAATAGAGCATTAATCCCGAAATGTTTCGACATCGTACGTGGAAAGGAAACTAGTAATAGAAGTAATAATTTAAAAACATAGTTTGTGCATTTTAAAATGATTGAAAAGTACTATCTTTAAAAATGTATATGTATAATAAAATAAAATCAAGATGGCGACGTCGAATGACGCCAATTCACCGAATTTGCGTTTTACCAACAAATGCTGCTTATTTTTACCACAGAAACGATCCATCACATACTTTAATATCTGGACTTTATAATCATCGAGGAAGACAGTACGTACCACGATCAAGGAATTCTATGAAAAAAAGTCTTATGTAGCATTAAAATCAATTTTTTGGGTAAAAGAAAGTTTTCGTTTCAGTTTCCTTTCAAACTTATAGATTTTTTACTATGTATATTATAAAGATTACTAAAGTAAATTTATTATAAAACAGAATATTATAAGAAAATGAACAAAATTGTTTTCACGCGTATTAATGGTTTCAGTAATTATAGTCTTAAGTTCGTCTTTTCTTTGCTTTATTGAAAACTAGTATGCAAATCAAAGTTGTAATCGTTTTGTAAGCAAATATGACCTAAGTTGTATGCAATAATAGCAGACTGTAAAGTTAAAGGAGTAAAGAGACCAGTACCAGTATTACCAGTGCCTCAAATAAAGGAAAACATTTTAATTTTAATCCGTTTTATATCCGTTTTATATTATCCATTTTAAACTATGCTTATATTGCGGTTTCTAACCTTTTAGGCAATATTTTGGAGCTATGGAGTTCAGCAAGCATCTGAATTAGCATATTTTACTCGGTTAGAAATTTCGTCAAAGAACTGATTTATTTGCAAAATTATCTGCCATGTGATAGGGCAAAAATTGCATATAATCAAGAATGATATTATAATATTAAAATTGAAATAAACGCGAAATTGGCATCCATTCTCACTAATTAAACAAATTAAGTGCATTTGAATTAACGATCAAACGTAAACAAAAACTACAATAACAAAAATTGCTACCATCAAATTTTACAAAACAATACAAATTGAATGTGAAGAGATCACATCAATAAATTGGAAATAAAAATTAGACCAATAAAACAAACAACCATTCTTGATTTCTATCAAATAACATAACTGTTTGCTTTTATTTGTTTCGAAACCAGACAGGTAAGTATAAAATCCAAATAAACGTAGGGTAGTTTCAAATAACAATTAATATATTGATGTTCTAGTCATTAAAAGTGAACACAAACAATTTATTTTTACTTACGTGATGAACAAAAAATCGAAATGAGTTCTAGTTTTTACGATTGTGGATTGTCATTAAATTTAATTTTCAATTTTCACAAATTGACCGATATCAAAATTTTTTCATACGATTACTTTACTGTTTTCAAACATATTCTCTTTAAAATTTAACATCAAGAATTTTTTACTAATTCATGTATTCTATTTAGAATTTATATCCGAAAAAAACATCAATATCAATTCTGTTTAGCTACAAAAACACTTAAAAAAAAATTCGTCCAAGTAAAAAATGCAAAAAAGAAAAACGAAAATCATATGAATAAAAAATGATTATGTGAAAAACCCCAAAAATTATATTTATAAAATTTTAAATTTATTTCATACATACTTATACCCTTCTGACTATTAAAAACGGTTAAATAAAACACATAAAACTGTTATTTAAATATAAATTAAAAACAAACAAAAAAATTCACAACTTATAATTATTTTATTATTATATACCACATAACACTGGCTAAATACTCTACTATGGCTAAACCCCCCTATGTTTCCAGGATGATGAATAAAATAATTTTTTTTTTAGAAAATATCATGAATTCTTGGAATATTTAATTACGTAATTTGCCTTTTCAACAGAAATTAACGTTTCACATTTACTCAATTAGCGAATTTAGATTTTAAAATTTGTTTAAAAATTAATATTCAAAATGGAAAATGATTTTTGTTTTAATCAGCAAAATTTAATTCAGATTTATTTTTAATGTGTTTATGGTTTTGTACGATGGCATGTAAGGAGGATTTAAAACAGATAATGAATAAATGAGTTTTTATTTGAATGTTTATTTCATATATTTGTTTGGTTGGCTATTTGATTTCAAATTGGTAATTGAATTTAATATTAACTTTGTTTGAATTCGTTTTGGATTTCAAGTTTGATTCAAGATTAAACATTGATTTCAAGTTTGACGTTTGAACTTCGATGTCGAAGAAGGTACAGCAACTAGTTACAGAGTTCGGCTACTGGATTGTGTTTTTGTCCATTTATACACTATACATTAAGCAGTGATTCATTATGATAGTGAAAAATCGATTACGAGACTAAAACAATCATATGCTAATGTGCCCCATCGAATCAAAAGACCGAGGCTCCGTTGGAGTTATTTTCTTGGGTTTAATTAAAGTTACATAAATCTGAATTCGATATGTAATTTCTTTCACAATAATGAAAGTTGTATTTGATTTACTAATTATCGATAACACTTTTAATAATGAATATATGTGTTCGTTAATAGTATAACGATAAGATATACTGCACCTGCATGATAAGTATGTATTTAAGATAGTTAAGATTAACGTCGGTGTATTACTCACTACATAAAGTAATAAATGAACGTTAATTTAAAGTCATTGATTAAAATCAATAGGTTTCTAAGCATATTGATGGCGACAAAACAAAACACGTTATAAAAAAAATTTGGTAATTTTCCACTTTAATATGCCCTTCTTTGATTAAACTAAATTTTTTGTATGTGATTAAGGTACACTTCCTGACCATATTTAGTTAAGGATGTACATGGCGCGGACGTTATCCGTTCTCTTGTTTTTAATCATTTTTAAACCTCAAAAATCACCATAAAGAAAGCAAAATAACTTTTTATCTGGAATTTTTTTTACAATTTTGATTTTAGATTTAAGATTAGAAAAGCAAAAGAAACAAATTTGTTGAATCTCAACTTTTTCCTGGTTCTAATAAAGAAGATAAAAAGACGATTTTCAGCCCAATTTATGTTGTGTCGCATACGATGTTGCATAAAATAAAATAATATTTTTGGATGAAAATTGTAAAATTTCAATCGAAGGACGCGAGTAGTATATTTTGATTTTAACTTCAACAATTGTTTGAAATTTTTGGTTTCATATACATTTCAATTCTGTTTCTGAGATTAATTATACGTTTAGCAAACAATAATGTTGCTCGGAGATTTTTTTCAAATTACATTTAGTTATATGAATTTAGTAAGTTACCTGACGGAAAAAGGAGTTTTACGGAAAAATTTTATTTGTCCATACTGCAATAAAATTGTGCAGTATCACTTCAATCATGATAATCTGGTTCTACGATGCACAACATCCTCCTTCGTGGTAACAAATAATAAAAAAAAAAGAAACAACGTTGTTCTGGAAGTAGTAGTTTATATGAAAACACTTGGTTTAAAGGAATACATGTGAAATTGCCAGTGCCAAAGCGTGCTTCTGAAACTAGGGTAGACATATTCAAAAGTTTTATTAATATGCCTGTAGAAACTAATTATAGTACATGAAGATGAAAGGACAGAAAGCTAAGGTTTTTGGACGTATGTGGAGTTTGCGACTCGAAGCGCCAACCGAGATTTGGGTGCAACATTAAGTTTAAAATGACTTACGTCCGTGCATCATATACTAAATTTTTTGCTCGTCGCAAACAAAATATTTAAAAAAGATTGTTCACTCTAAATCAAAATTAAAAATTTTAAAAATTTTGAAATAAAAATATTTTGTACAAAAGATAAAGGATATTGTAGATTAACGAAAACATTGTTTTAAGTTTTGGGGAGCGATGAATATTAAACATAAAATTCTTTGTAAAAGTATAAATAAACTTTTTCAAAATTCTAAAAATATTCCAAAAATTATAATAAAATCCAAAATTTAAACTTTTTCAACATTCCAAAAATTTTCTAAAAATTATTAAAAAATCAAAAATTGAAACTATTTTCATAATTTCAAAATTAATGCTAGAAATATAACGAAATCAAAAATTCAAACTTTTCCTAGAACTCTTAAAATATTGCAATAATTATAACAAAATTAAAAATTCAAACTTTTCCCAAAATGCCAAAAATATTTCAAAAATTATAACAAAATCAAAGATTGAAACTTTTTTCAAAATTCTAAAAATATTCCAAAAATTAATCCAAAATCAAAGATTCAAATTTATTTTCCAACTGTTCTTGTTATTCAGAAGTCGTGGAATCCAATCTGGAATCACACAAAAAATTGCTAACTATTAATATCTAACTAATAATTACAATTTTTGTCAAAAATGTTTCCAATAATATGTTTCTCAAAAAATTCGGAAGCAAAATATATAAACAGAAATAGACATAAACAAAACTGTCTATCCAAGAAGAAACAAAAGTTGAAAATTTGTTGTTGTTGCTATTCCTTATTACGGTAGTCATAATTTGAAACGTCTACTGTGAGAAAAACATTTTTGTTTGTTTGTACATAACTGGGAAATGTTTGTATTAAAGTTTCAGGAACATAGCTGAATTGTTTTTGTTCTAATTATTGTATTAAAACTTAATGATTTTCTTTGAACGTTTGACAAAATAGTATTAAGTCGACATTATGCGAACAATATGAAAATAAAGTTTTATATTTATTTATTTTAGATTTTTGAGATCAATTAAACTCGAGTAAGTAAAGAAGTAATTGGAATTTTTTCAATTCAAAGGTATGGTTTGAAGTTTTTCAGAAAAAAACTCCAATTCAGATTTTTCTTTATATTATATTTATATTTATTAGTTATTAGTTTTATATTTAAATTATGTTTGGGTAGACACTGTCTAGTGTGTATATATGCAAAGTAATAATTTATGCAAAGTAATTTATTACTTTCTGTTATTAAATTCACCAAGGCAGCAAATAATTAGTTCGAATTTACAACTTTCGTTGCCTTCTATAATTAGAGCTTTGATAAAATGTGGTCAGGTAGGCTAATTGCTTTTAATATATAAACAAATAAACAAAATATAATTTTATATCTGTTGTATATGCAAATTTAAATATTTTATAAACAGTTACTAAAAAATTGGGTATTATATGAAATTAATGAAATTGGTGGTCTAATTGTAGAGATTGATGAAGCTAAATTCGGTGGACGTCAAAAATATCATCATGGAAGACTTTTAGGAGGCTCCAGGATATTCGGTGGAATCGAACGAGAAACTAAAAAGCTGTTTATTATCCAAGGTCCATCACGTATAAAAAAAGAACTATGACCAACTATTAGAAAATATATTGCTCCTGGCGCAACAATATATAATGACAGCTGTCCATCATATGAAGGATTGTCCAATTTAAATTTAGGTCATAAACACGAGGTTGTTAATCATCATCATTTTGTAGACGCAATGACAGGTGTTCATACACAACATATCGAAAGATTATGGCGAGATTTACGCCAGGGCTTTCCACGATTTGGAATTCGTCCCGAAAGATTCTCCGACTACATTGCCGAATTCATTTTTAAAAAAAAATTTAAAATTGAATTAAGAATCGACCCATTTTTCGAGATAATGTCGTATATTTATAAATTTTAAATTTATAATTATTGTTTGTGAGAAACTTTTTTTCTGTTACAACCGTGATAGAAAACTAACAAAAAAATTTTTTTATATTTATTTTGATTTTAATTTTTATTTTTTATTTTTATTTTCGAATTTTCGAAGCTTTTGTGCTTCATCCTCAAGAATTTGTTTCTATACGAAGAAAACAAAGTAAAATTGAATTTAAGTAATTAATACAATTGGTTAGAAAAATTTGATTCATATAAAGTTAAAAAAATTTTAAAAAATTAGGAAACTAATTACGTTAAAGAAATTATCTAATCAATAATAATACCTTATTTTTTCAAATTACAAATGTAACACTGTCATATTTTAAAAAAAAAAAGGAAAAAAAGAAAAAACATAACTATGTACTTTAACATTAAACAATTAAAACAAATTAAAATTAAACAATGATCAACATGATACAAACAATACTACTGAACAATGAGATTATTTTCTTTCTTTATTGAGAGAAGAAAAATTAAGATAATGAGTATTATATGTGATCTGTAATCATTACTAAAGTTATGGCAGTTATGATTGAGATATATGGAGATCTCTTGTATGGGTGGTTAAATGAGAAACATGTTATATGGGAAAAATATGTAATTTTATTTTGGTTGGTTGATAGGAGATTTAAACTTAGGTGAGTTGGCTTTGTAAATGTCTATTGTATTATAATATTGGGTATGGATTGCGCTAACATCATTTTTTCTGTTACATGTGTTAGCAGTGGCGTAGCTAGCATGGGTGGCACCCGGGGCGGATATTGTGGTGTCACCCCAAAAATAAAAACTGTCAATAATAATAAAAAGCCGATAAACATAATTTTATAATACAACTGAGCATTATTATTATAAGCCCGCAAGTAATTTTTAACTAATTTTAATTTGCTGAAACTCCTCTCACACGAAGCCACTAATACGCAAATAGTCCTAAATAACTTTAGTGCGACCGTAAGATTCGGAAGAAATTCTAAAAAATCCCATTCTACGATGAATTTCAAAAAGTCTAGGTACACGCAGTTAGAAACTGTAACATTGGCCGCTTTTAAATGCCTCCTCACCCTTTGTATCTCTATGAGGAGTTCTGTTGCCAATACCGCATCATAAAAACCAGTAAATTTTGATACCGATAATTTTAACTCTTCACTGTTCGCCAAAAGCTAAGTGTTTGTCTGCACAACCTCGAACAATGAAGCTAAATCTTGAACTGACTTCAGTCTAGTTCGGAGTTCAACACAGAATCGGTCAAGACATTCCAACATGTCCTTTTTAAGTTGAGCTCTCAGTGTCAGTCCAACATCAGGTGCAAACTCACCACCCGTTCGTTTTTTGCGTTTTTATGACGAATTCGGTTTTCCATTGGAATGTCATAGTCCTCCGATTTTTTCGCAGCAAGATCTATTGCCTCTTCTACAATGAGACTTCGTTATGAATTGACTCTATTTTTGTAGCTAATTGATCAATATTCAAGCCCGTGCTTTGCAATCCAATCTGAGCACAGATATTATTTCTCTTAGAATACCATTCCAAAACAAAAGATAGCAAAGAAACGAAAAATCACATGCTGCATTGATAAGGTTCTGTGCAGCGCCTCTAGTGTCTACATTTTCTTGTTGATCACTTAACTTCTCAATTTCAGCCACAATCCCATCAAAGTTTTCGGCCAATACTTTTACTGCAGCATAATGAGCACTCCAATGCGCTGTTAAGAGTATTTTAACAGTTGCTTTGTTGTGTTTAGCAAGTACTTCCCAGCGGCTAGTCAAAGCAGAAAAACATGTAAAAATGGCTTCCACTGACGAGTGTTGACCGTATAAATTAATTGAATGATCTTTGCAGCCCACAAAAATTGCTTTTTTATTTTTTGCTTTAATAATAGCTTGCACTTCTCTATGTATACTACTCATAACAGCTGCATTGTCATAACCTTTGGGAGCGACAATTCATAACATCTATACCATCATTTTCAAGATTTTACACTGAAAAAAACATGTCCTATTTCCAATCGAGATGCAGTTGTCTCAACCTCACCGTGCGGGCAGATATGGCGAATCGAAATACGAGATTGATTCAACAACCGTATAATGATAAGCCGATGCAGTTGAGACAATCACATGAAATATTTATGTAAAAATAAAATATAGTTCAATTAATCTCAAATACTTAAATTTTAAAATGAAAAATTCATGATATAAGGCCAAAGAAATATGTTTTCATGGAAATAGTTATTAACTTTATTCAACTACTGTTATATTGGATAGCACTTTATATTTTAATTACACCTCATTCTGTTATCAAGAAAATGTTACTGAGTAGTTGTCCCAATCACGGTGAAATTGTTTGTAAATATCTTTTCTTTGCATGAATAATAAACTGCCAACTTCGAGATGAGGTTTCAGTGTAAGAATTTCATCGCTTAAATAAGCGGCTTTTTTCCACGTAAAGGAAAAAATCCAAGGAATACTTCCTTGATTTCCACTTTACTACCATCAATTGTGGATGTCCACACCAAAACGCTACATTTCCATTTTCTTAAAAAAATAAATTGTGTACTTAGATCGGCTCCAATTTCTGAATTCGATCGAAAACTCAAAAATTTATCTATGCTTAAATTAAAACTGTTTTTCCCCTTTGTAGAATAGAGCTTGCTTTAGACATAATGTAATCAGTGTAATGACGTAATCAAATTTTCTTGAACTGCGTTGAAAATATGTAATAATGGAAATGTAGCGTTTTGGTGTGGACCTCCTCAATTTTCACATAACGAATCGCTTCTGACATTTGATCAATATGTGAAATGTCAGGTGTGCTATCAAACATAATTCCAAAATATTTAACCGATTTAATTTTGTTGACAAGCTTAAACTTTACGTGGATCGCTAAAACATTTATGAACTCATTTTGTATATCTGGTGACAAATATGATACTTTTGGTGATTTACCATGCTCCAAATTCAAAATGTGTTCTTTTAACACTACATCATACATTGACAATAGTTTGGTTAGTTCTAAGAAATTGCCTTTATTTGAAGAACTTTGTCCTTCATCATGTCCATGAAATGCTGGGTTTTGTTTAGATAAAAACAAAGTTATATCCAATAATCTTGATAAAAGATGTTTTTACTTCTGTTTTTTATTATATATTAATTGCAAGGCTGCGTCTCGTATCGTTTTATGAATTTTTAACCTCATTTCCAAAGATTTCCACTTTTCAAAATTCTCCAAATGTTCATTTGAAGTTTCATGCTCGGCCACTTTGGGATTTAGTTTCCACCGCTTCTGATATCCAGTAGTAAATGTTGATTTTGTATTATTATTATTGGTGACAGCAAATACACGACAACAGAAGCAATACAGGACGCAAGTTATTATTTACAGGAGAATAAACAATCATTGGCCGTAGAATTTTTTCACCATTATTCATCATTTTATAAAACCATTCTTTAGAAAGATGGCGAACATCACCTTTTATGTCTAACCCGTGTCTAGATACAGTAACAAACGACCCTTCTCTATTTTGAAAATGTTCACTTTCTTTTTTTATGATTTCAATGCGAACATTACCAGAGACGAGTATATTCCAATGTGATACATCTTTTGAGTCCTGAAGTGATTCACCCATGCAAATACTGTCTTCGATAGTAGAAGCATTAGCGGCATTATCACTGTCATTTTCATTATTCCTTTCTAATTCGTCATTATAGGTTATTATTATTAATTCTGTATTGTTGCTGTTGCTTTCCGAATATGAGCCAATATTCTCTGAAACATTCGTTGCATCAACGTGATAATCAGTTTCTTTTGATGAACCTTGGATATCATCGGGTTTTGTAACATATTTATAGATTTGGTCTTTCTCTGCTGGAACCAACTTTTTCTTTAAAAAGTATGAACTCCTCGTGGCATATTTATTTTTTGGGATATTTGCTAAACGAAATCTAAAAAAATATTTTTAATTATATTATAGGTATCAGCAAAGCATTAATTCTAAATATATTTGTAGGATACATAATAGGTACATAGTTCATATTAAGTACACTGTGTTAACGACTAAATACACCGCCAAGAAAATTAATTTATTTAAATTTCCTTGTAACCACTTATATTAAATAATATTTGATAAAATGGAATATACAAATCATAGCCTAATATTATAAGGAACTATTTAAAAAAATATAAGTATGAAATCCTAAAAGATATTTTATATAAAGAATTGAAACCAAAATTAAATATCCAATTAGAATCATGCTCAATAATTTACAAAATTAAATGTGATTTTTGTGAAAAATTTTATATCGGGAAAACCGGAAAATGTTTTAAAGACTGATTTAAGGAATACCTGCCTAAGAAGAAAAATAAACAAAATTTAAAGTTTATTTTTGCAAACCATTTACATAAATAATAACAATAGCTACACCACTTTAAAAAAAAATTGAAGGCTTTACATTTATGTAGCCAAGGATCTTTAAAAGAATCACTTGATGAGTTGGAAATTTCCAAGGGATTTAAAACCCGACAAAATGTAATTTTAAATGATAAACTTTCATTTAATTCAAATATATAAATATATAAAACTGAAAACAAACAGTATGAGTATGTATATCAACCTACAAAAATTTGCAAAACTGCAGTAATTGCATAACTGCCGTTTTATTCTACAGTAATTATTTTTGTGTCCATTGAAAAACGATCTATTTCAATTTATTCTTTGAGTTTCAAGATAAAGGAAAAAAAATTATTTTGAGATCATTTACAAACACGGTAATTTGATTGTTTGTTAGTTTCCTTAGGTGTTTGCAATTAATTTGTTTGAAATGTAAAACATATATTAGGTAGTAAGGTTAAGCGGATATTTTAGAAATAATTTTGGAATAGAGACATTGTAACTCAAGGGTGCCACCCTATCGACAAAGAGTGCCATATTATCGACGTAAACCACTTTTCCTATACATTATTCAGCATATGTGTTTTCAGACCTGGTCATTAAACAATCAAGTGATTTATCGTTGAAAACATGTGATGGTTTGTTTAAGTTTTTTACGTTCGGGTGTCACCCCAAAACGGTTTCGAAGTGATTTATCGTTGAAAACATGTGATGGTTTGTTTAAGTTTTTTACGTTCGGGTGTCACCCCAAAACGGTTTCGAAGTGATTTATCATTGAAAACATTGTGATGGTTTGTTTAAGTTGTTTACGTTTGGGTGTCACCCCAAAACGGTTTCGAAGTGATTTATCGTTGAAAACATTGTGATGGTTTGTTTAAGTTTTTTACGTTCGGGTGTCACCCCAAAACGGTTTCGAAGTGATTTATCATTGAAAACATTGTGATGGTTTGTTTAAGTTGTTTACGTTCGGGTGTCACCCCAAAACGGTTTCGAAGTGATTTATCGTTGAAAACATTGTGATGGTTTGTTTATGTTTTTTACGTTCGGGTGTCACCCCAAAACGGTTTCGCAGTGATTTATCATTGAAAACATTGTGATGGTTTGTTTAAGTTGTTTACGTTCGGGTGTCACCCCAAAACGGTTTCGAAGTGATTTATCGTTGAAAACATTGTGATGGTTTGTTTAAGTTTTTTACGTTCGGGTGTCACCCCAAAACGGTTTCGAAGTGATTTATCATTGAAAACATTGTGATGGTTTGTTTAAGTTGTTTACGTTCGGGTGTCACCCCAAAACGGTTTCGAAGTGATTTATCGTTGAAAACATTGTGATGGTTTGTTTATGTTTTTTACGTTCGGGTGTCACCCCAAAACGGTTTCGAAGTGATTTATCGTTGATAACATTGTGATGGTTTGTTTATGTTTTTTACGTTCGGGTGTCACCCCAAAACGGTTTCGCAGTGATTTATCATTGAAAACATTGTGATGGTTTGTTTAAGTTGTTTACGTTCGGGTGTCACCCCAAAACGGTTTCGAAGTGATTTATCGTTGAAAACATTGTGATGGTTTGTTTAAGTTTTTTACGTTCGGGTGTCACCCCAAAACGGTTTCGAAGTGATTTATCATTGAAAACATTGTGATGGTTTGTTTAAGTTGTTTACGTTCGGGTGTCACCCCAAAACGGTTTCGAAGTGATTTATCGTTGAAAACATTGTGATGGTTTGTTTATGTTTTTTACGTTCGGGTGTCACCCCAAAACGGTTTCGAAGTGATTTATCATTGAAAACATTGTGATGGTTTGTTTAAGTTGTTTACGTTCGGGTGTCACCCCAAAACGGTTTCGAAGTGATTTATCGTTGAAAACATTGTGATGGTTTGTTTAAGTTTTTTACGTTCGGGTGTCACCCCAAAACGGGTGACACCCGGGGCGGACCGCCCCCCCCCCCGCCCCCCCCTAGCTACGCCTCTGTGTGTTAGGGCTATGTAGTAGTATGTATGCCGATTCCAAATATAGTGGTTTTTGAGTGTTTTTTTCCGTGTCGATGATATTAGCATCGTCATAATTGAACACATGACCTGTGTCGATTGTATGTAGAAGTAGACCTGTTTTTCCGTTATCTTTATGAGCGTTATTTAAATCATATATGTGACCCGAAATCCTTGTTTCCAGTTTTTTTGAAGTTTGGCCAATGTATGAAGTGGGACAGTCCGAACAATCTATTTTATAGATGACGTTCGATTTTTGTGTATTTTTAATTTTATGTTTTTTGTTGGTGAAGGATGTTTTTCTAAGTGTTTTGTGTGGTTGAAACGCTATTTTGATGTTAGGATTGTTTTGCGTGAGTGTCCTTTTTATGCTATCTGATACTCTTGGAATGTATTTTAAACCTGTATACATGTTAAGAGGCAAGGTGTTCTGAGGTACATTATTTTCTGATGTGGACACATTACTCGTAGATTGCAAAATATTTGGCGGTATTGTTGGTTGATTGGATGCTATGTTTTGAGAGTTTGGTGAAAGATTGGTTATTTGTGTACTATTGTTAGGTTGTGGGACTATATTACTATTGGTTGGAACACTCGGAAGTTGTTTAGATGTTCTAATCCATGTAGAATTTTGTTAATAGTTTTCAAAGGGTAGTTATTTTTTAATAGAATTTCCGTTATTATTGCACAATTTTCATTTTCAAAACTTTTATCACTTAATTTTAAAATTCTTTTGGCTAAGCCCTTTGCGACATTGAATTTTTGAAAATATGGGTGAGCTGAATGAAAATTTAGTATACGGTTGGATGAAGTTTGTTTTGTGTACCATTTTGTTATTATTTTGTTAGATTCTTTAATTAGTAACATGTCGAGATATGGAATTTTATTTTCGACTGCTTTTTCATAAGTGAATTTTATGTTGTTGTTGTAGTTGTTTAGTATTGCTAAAAAATCGGTAATTTTATTTTCAGGAATGCTACAGATCAGGTCATCAACATATTTCTTAATAAATGAAATTTCAGAACCAAATTGAAAAAGGGACTCGTCTAAAAGATCTTCCAAAATAAGGTCAGATAATATTGGTGCCAAAGGTGAGCCCATCTGCAAACCTTTTATCTGTTTATAAATTTTATTATCATATACTAAAACTCCACATTCATCAACACAAAATCTTAGTAAATTCAGAAACATTGCTTTTGGAATGTTGGTGACATTTCCTATGTCATCCCATCTTTTTTCCACTATGCTTATTGCCATTTCTATTGGAATACTTGTAAAAATTGAAACAACGTCAAACGACACTAATGTGTCATTTTCATTTATTTCACACTGGTCAATGAAGTCCTTGAAAACATAGGAATTTTTAATGTTGTATTCGGAATTATCCGATATGTTATTTAGAATACTTGCTAAAAATTTTGAGATATTATATCCGGGTGTATTGATAGTGGTTATTATAGGACGTAGAGGGATGTTGGGCTTATGGATTTTAGGTAGCCCATAAATTCGTGGAAGAAAAGTGGTATCATTTTGCAATTTCTTTTTTGTTTCTTCAGTTATCAATTTCATTTTTAGCAATTGTTTTACTAGTCTATTATGTTTATTTTCTAGCATTTTTAATGGGTCTAAGAATCTAACAAAATAATAACAAAATGGTACACAAAACAAACTTCATCCAACCGTGTACTAAATTTTCATTCAGCTCACCCATATTTTCAAAAATTCAATGTCGCAAAGGGCTTAACCAAAAGAATTTTAAAATTAAGTGATAAAAGTTTTGAAAATGAAAATTGTGCAATAATAACGGAAATTCTATTAAAAAATAACTACCCTTTGAAAACTATTAACAAAATTCTACATGGATTAAAACATCTAAACAACTTACCGAGTGTTCCAACCAATAGTAATATAGTCCCACAACCTAACAATAGTACACAAATAACCAATCTTTCACCAAACTCTCAAAACATAGCATCCAATCAACCAACAATACCGCCAAATATTTTGCAATCTACGAGTAATGTGTCCACATCAGAAAATAATGTACCTCAGAACACCTTGCCTCTTAACATGTATACAGGTTTAAAATACATTCCAAGAGTATCAGATAGCATAAAAAGGACACTCACTCAAAACAATCCTAACATCAAAATAGCGTTTCAACCACACAAAACACTTAGAAAAACATCCTTCACCAACAAAAAACATAAAATTAAAAATACACAAAAATCGAACGTCATCTATAAAATAGATTGTTCGGACTGTCCCACTTCATACATTGGCCGAACTTCAAAAAAACTGGAAAGAAGGATTTCGGGTCACATATATGATTTAAATAACGCTTATAAAGATAACGGAAAAACAGGTCTACTTCTACATACAATCGACACAGGTCATGTGTTCAATTATGACGATGCTAATATCATCGACACGGAAAAAAACACTCAAAAACGACTATATTTGGAATCGGCATACATACTACTACATAGCCCTAACACATGTAACAGAAAAAATGATGTTAGCGCAATCCATACCCAATATTATAATACAATAGACATTTACAAAGCCAACTCACCTAAGTTTAAATCTCCTATCAACCAACCAAAATAAAATTACATATTTTTCCCATATAACATGTTTCTCATTTAACCACCCATACAAGAGATCTCCATATATCTCAAACATAACTGCCATAACTTTAGTAATGATTACAGATCACATATAATACTCATTATCTTAATTTTTCTTCTCTCAATAAAGAAAGAAAATAATCTCATTGTTCAGTAGTATTGTTTGTATCATGTTGATCATTGTTTAATTTTAATTTGTTTTAATTGTTTAATGTTAAAGTACATAGTTATTTTTTTTGGTATTTTTTGTATTAAATTTCTAAGCTTAATTGTTCTCAAAAACCAATCTGAAATTAAATTCCCCTAATGTTGTCTATATTTTTCCTAACCAAAAATATAACAACATATTGACTTTACGTCAGATATTATGTTTCGCATTGATTGGCAACAATCGATAATGACTTTACACTCGTGACTTAGGATGTTGATTAGAATGTTGACTTAGATGTTAACGAAATATTCTCTCATCCTATGAATTCACACATCGTAATATCTAGAAATTTAATACAAAAAAAAAATACCAAAGAAAATACAATTTTCAATATGTAATCATAGATGAAAAATTCAACTTAAGTAAATATGAAAAATGATGAAGTTTCAATTTAGAAATTATCTGAACATCAAAATTAAAATATGTTTCGTCATCGCCGCTTTGGCTAAGTTGTGTAAGACACACGGAATTTGAACAATGTATCTCTGATGAATGTAGTTCAAATTCTGACACGAAACACAACAAAATTTTTTCTAAAGGAATTTTAGAGAAAATGAAAAGTTATTTCGAATTGCAAAATTCAAGTGATTTCCAATATGTGCTTAAGCTTAATTGTTCTCAAAAACCAATCTGTACATAGTTATGTTTTTTCTTTTTTTCTTTAAAATATGACAGTGTTACATTTGTAATTTGAAAAAATAAGGTATTATTATTGATTAGATAATTTCTTTAACGTAATTAGTTTCCTAATTTTTTTAAATTTTTTTAACTTTATATGAATCAAATTTTTCTAACCAATTGTATTAATTACTTAAATTCAATTTTATTTTGTTTTCTTCGTATAGAAACAAATTCTTGAGGATGAAGCACAAAAGCTTCGAAAATTCGAAAATAAAAATAAAAAATTAAAATTAAAATCAAAAAAAATATAAAAAAATTTTTTTGTTAGTTTTCTATCACGGTTGTAACAGAAAAAAAGTTTCTCAAAAAACTAGAAAAGAAAACAGTTTTTTACCAAATATTATAATTAAATTATTGTTTGTATAAATGTAAAAGTTACTTTTTAAAATATATGAAATACTAAATATATGAAATACTTTTTAAAATATATGAAATACTAAATTTTCGAAAAATGTGGTTTTTATTTTATTTGTTTTTTTTTTACATTGTTGCTCACTTAAAACTTTCTGAAATGACCACATCTTGGCGATCAATTCATAATATCATTTCGTGAGATTTAATCACCAAATTTAATGTCCACTTAGAGTGTCGAGAGAGGTATTATCGGGGGCGGAAAAGGGAGGGTAAGGGAAAGGAGGGGAGCCACCCCCCTCCCTCTCCCTCCCCTCTTCGCCCTTGCCTCCCCACCAAACACCCCCCACCCCAACCCTCGATGCGGTGGCTATTTTTGATCAAAGGTTTGCAAGGTCGCAGAATCTTTTCAAATAGTTAATATAAAAATGCATAATTATATAACCTTATTCATTAATGTAGAATTGAAAGTATGATTCTTTATAAATAGCTCGGATCGGGTTGGGTATATTTGGTCGAGTAACCTATATTAGCCAAAATGGGGTGAATAGGGTTGTATACCACTCTCGACACGATCCGAGCTAATCCCATATACCCTATATTAGCCAAAAATGCATAAAAAACTGCACTTTAAACACTTACAACTTTTTTCAGGGATGAGATTGAAGAATTGTTCACTTGTTTTGAGCTTGTCTCGTCAAGACCTTTACAATGATACCACTCTCGACCGAGCTATCCGCATATACCCTTTATTTCCCCAGAACTTTTGGATGAATCAAATGACACTATGGCAAAACATTCCTCATCTTAATAGTACTTGCTTCCATTCTATCCTAAGATCATATTGCAATTGCTTCATAAGGTATTGCAGCAGCCTTGATTGATGGTTGACGAACTGAGCATTCAGCACTGAAGTTTGAACATTCACACAAATCTAGACGCTACATGTAACATGAAGAAACATTCGAAGAATGATGTGTAACATAAAGAAACTTTAGAAAAATGCAAAATTATCCACATAGCACGTGCTACAAATGCGGATGAAATTAACCCATGTGTTTGCCGCAATAACACTACAAATGGGGGATAAGAGAAAAAATTTCCAAAATTTTATATGGAATTTCATACAAAACACAACTTGAATAATTTTAAGTTATCTATTTTATCTAATTTCTTATTTGACCACAAAAAAACAATTTTGATTTGCTTATGAAGTACTATTTTTACACACTTTTATTTAACTTGACTCTTGAGAGCTTTGATGGGTGGAATTTTGTGATTCATTTTTCAGTAACTTCCCATTATGTGATTGATCCCAAATTGAAAAGACAAGTTTGTTGAAGCAGTCAGTACGTATTTCTAAAACTTTTAAAGCAAAAAACTTTATAAATCTGAAGAAAAAAAAAATCAAATTTTTCTTCATTCTGAAAGACCTTAAAGAATTGCACTGAAATCCTCATCCTCTGGTTGACTCATTTTGAGCGAAGGAATTTTGGTAATACTGTGTGTATCATTAGACATGACCTAACTTATGAAGTTGTTATTTTTAGTCTTCCCACCGACTAATTATGTTCCATTTGACTTGAAAATGAAGTGTATGCAGTTTTACTGAAATCGGAAAATAATTACCCACCGCGCAGTGGCGTCGAAGATAAGAAAATTAGCAGAATAATAGGATTTTTTATTTTTATCAGATATAATCATCTTAAAACATAATATATCTCATAACTTTACGATTCCAACGAGCCTAAGTATGTAGAAATCGATCTTAGGAAAGCGTTTTTATCGAATTTATTCTTCCTAAATCCATAAAAAAAAATTTTCTGCAAAAATTCAGAAAAAATAAATTTTTATATTAGATTTAGACTTTGTTTGAGTAACACAAATTTTTATTTTGGGATGCATTGCTAGCAGAATTAACTGAACATGGTAAAGTAGATCGTTTGCCAACCATAGTAACATTTGGTAATATTGAGAAGTTATTAACAGTTCCATAATGCGAAGAAGGGAGCGGCTTATCGATTGCGAATGCGATATATGAATGCCTTGAAGAATGGGATCTTACTGATAAAGTCAAAGCCATGTGTTACGACACGACATCAAGTAACACTGGTCCAGAAAAAGGTGGAACAAAGATTGGCCATAACTTGATTCGATTCCCATGTCATCATCACATACAGGAGATTAAACTACGGGCTGTTTATGATCTCAAATTTGGAAAGACCACAGCACCCGATGTTTCGCTGTTCCACAAATTTCAGAAGGCATGGGACGATGGTAAAATTAATCCAACAATGTTCAAAAGTGGAATATCGGACAAAAAACTGGGAAGCAAAATTCCAAAGCACTCGTGAGAAGCTCTAGTAATTTCTTGTCATGAAGAGTTGGAAAAATCACACCCACGCAGCGACTATAAAGAATTTTTGGAAGTTACATTGATTTTTCTTGTTCTTGGCGAAACCATTGAGAATTACAAATTCAAACGCCCAGGTCCGACAAGTCACGCCCGCTGGATGGCTAAAGCCATTTATCTCCTGGAGATATTTATGTTTCGTAATCAGTATGATATTGCAGTTGGAAATTTAAATAAAGTTCGAGACTTTTGCATTTTTCTGATTATGTTGTATGTAAAAATTTGGTTATTTGAACCAATAGCATAGATGGAACAGCAGCCGCAAATCAGGATTTGGATTTCATCAAATCGGCCATCGCTTACAAAAAAATTGACCAAAGAGTTTCAGAAGAAATGTTGAGTAAAATTTGTTATCATCTCCACTATTTAACGGAAGTAAAAATTGGCTTGGCTTTTTTCGAGCCAGAGATTTCGTTTGATGAAAAACGAAAAATGGTTCAAAACCTTGAGGTCCCAGCACGAGACATCCCCATCGCACCCCAAACTCGCAAAAAAGATTTTGACGCAGTCAAACATATGCAACTTTTTGCTAATAAGAACATTAGTGATTTTGCCACAGGAAAAACTCAGAGTTTTTTTAATCGATTTACAATTTGTATTGATTTTTTGCTACATGACCCATCGGAATGAGGATTTCGTCAAATCCAAGTTGTTTTGCCAACGTTGTTTTGCGTGTTGTTAATGATACCGCCGATTGCGTGTTGTTAATAACACCGTAACTCGGTGTTAAGTTGATGACACGGAATATAACAACATTCTAACTAAAGACGAGGAAGGTACTCAATACACCATTCAGGTGGTCGAAAACTACAGATGCAAATACCCATCATACAATAAATCTAATTTAATGTATTGATTTCTTTTGGAAAAATATTGCTTTTGAATGAAAAATTATTATAAATTTAACCATAAAAATTAATTTTTCTCTTTCAAAAAAGATTATTATGAATTAGTGAATTTTCGTATATGTAAGAAGAAAAGTTAAGATAAATCGCTTTCCTAAGATCGATTTCTACATACTTAGGCTTGTTAAAATCGTTAATTGATTAGCTTTTAATAAAAAAATCAAAATTATGAGATATATTATGTTTTAAGATGATTATATCTGATAAACATAAAAAATCCTATTATTCTGCTAATTTTCTTATCTTCGACGGCACTGCGCGGTGGGTAATTTTTTTCCGATTTCAATAAAAATGGATATAGTTCATATTCGAGTCAAATGGAACATAATTAGCCGGTGGGAGCGAAGAAACAGATGGTTTGAAAATTGCTCATACATATCTGGTCATGCCTAGTATATCATTATAATCATAGCCATCATACATGTTTGTGTCATTTCATATGGATAAAAGGCCTTACATTATAACTAATGAACACAAAAAAAAATAAAAGTATGACATTTCGTTAAAAGCTTATAGACCTTTTTTCTTAAAGTTCAAATCGTTATTTTGGTGTATTTGACAGATTACATACAGCAATGATAATTAAAAATCAGTTATGTATGAAAATATGAAAATCCATAAGATCTGAATGCCCATTTACCGCGCTGAAATTTTGCTCATACTGAGTATCTCATTATAATAGAGGACATATTACACATTTTTGTCATTTTTATATGAAAAAATGGCCTTAAATTGTAAATAATGAGTGATTTGTATTTCGAAAATTTTAAATAATTGTTATTTCTTCTAAATCCAGATTGTTTTGTGTTCTCGTTAAGTTTTTTTTACTATAGTTGCATAATTATTTGCATAAAATAAAAGTGGGTGGCGCATTCAGAAAGGAAAGGGAATAAACGTTGGTAGTCTCTCTTGTTAGAGATTAACATAGAATACATTTGTTCCTTTTCTATATTAATGTATGCGCCACCCACTTTTATTTTATGTAACAAATGGGAACGGAAAACTGTTTGTCAATCGAAAATTAGCATTTTAAATTAGTCAAAAATTTAATATTTGCATCTATGCTAAGATGTGTTAAATACCATTTAAATATTTTTTCTTATAACGCTGGTGTTAATGCAAAATTTATTTTCTACTTTTTAGTTCGTTTTTCAAAAAGTGTGTTTTTTAAATTTTTTTTATTTATTTTTTATTTATTTATTTAGCGTATGGTTTTTATGACACAATTAAAAAATAAAACTTAAAAAAGGTAGATTTTTCTATAAAATCTACCTAAAACAAAACATGAATACACATTAAATGAGCTTACAATCAATTTGATTGCGCGTCTCTAGTTAAAAAGTAAAAATATTTGAACATTGGGCAGTACATTTGAACATTAGATGTTTACATCGAGTGAGTCTATCCATGTTACCACATCGGGCGTTGCCAAATGGATGTCTGCGATGTTGCCATTGTATCGTCGAATTGGACACACAGTTGCAATGTGTTTAATGGTTTGTTGTGGAGCTCCACAGTCACATTGAGGGGACTCTGAAATGCCCCACTTGTAGAAAGAATCAGCACAACGTCCATGATTCGTTCTTATTCGGTTTAGTGTAGTCCGTCCAGGTATGACGTGGCAAATCGAAACCAGGTTGGGTAGAAGTCGGGTTAGTAATAGAAAGCCCAAGTGTAATGTAATGATGCCAGGAGGTGTCCCAGGCATCCAAGATATTAAAATTAGTTGTCAACAGGTTGCTGGCAGTTTCATGTGGAGGCTTTCTTGGCTTCAATCGACAACGAGTATGGTCACCGTAATATTCGGGCAAGGGTAACGTGATGTTGTTGGTTACCTTTTTATGTTCACGCATAAGCGCATGTGAGCGTCTGAGTGCAGGTGGAGCGATATTGCTTAATACAAGGAGCCAAGGTAAAGGAGTAGACCTGATAGTACCACTTATAGTACGCATCGCGGCATGCAGCTGGCAGTCAACTTTTTCAGTATGTGTGCTATGAAATATTATTGACTATATATATGACACCCCAGTTGACAAGGTCAAAAATAATTTTTTTTCAAAATTTCCACTCTCAACCCCCTCAAAATGACATTTGAAATGATGAGCCAACCGCTTTAGTTTTTGTTTAATTTTTACAACAATGCCCGTAACCCTAAATTTTTTTCAAATTTTTTTTGTGTAATATTCGAAGTTAAGGGGTGGAGGGGGGGACAGGAAAATAAACGCTCGTTTTTGGCAATATCTAAAAAACTAAGCAGTCGAAAATTTATTTATATTTTTTTTTAATTATTTTGATCTTTTTTGAATTTTCTAAACCAAACTCGATTTTCCTTAAAAAAAAACTTTTGTTTTACTATCTTCTTATCTATGTCCATAAAATACAGATAAAAAAAATATTTGAAATTTTTTTATTATCAAGAGGCGTGGGAAACCACATTTAATAACTGAAGAAAATTTCAACTTGATAGCACTTATAGTTTGTGAGTAAGTCGATTATGTAGAAATTCGGACGAACAGCGAGGTCTCACCAATAGGGTACCGTTTTTATTTTTTCAAAGTACGGAACCCTAAAAAATACACCAACAAAGATGATTTTGAACTTTTTGATAATGTTTGATAAATTGATTGTAAATTATGTATGATGGCATAATTGTATAGTTATGACGTAATTCATTCAATCTTTGGTGGACGTTCATTTGATCTTTGGTGGATTTAATATGTTATGGCTAATTTTAACCAAATTAAACAAAACTGTTCCGAAATAGCATAAAGTAGTTTCGGTTAATGTATTTAATGTGTTGTGTGAAATTTGTTCGATAATTCCGTTGCTACTTAGTTTTTTGATTTTAACTAATTTGATACATCTAATTCTACTTGTATGCATATCTGTCTGATCAAGAAACATATTTCTAGCGGACATCTTGCTCCTCAGACTTTTTAATATTTCAATCTTTTTCGATTTTTCTATAATCAAAATCGATTCCTTTAAAAAAACTTTTGTGTTACTATCTCCTTATCTATTGTAACGGACTATTTTCAATGTTAACTCTAAAATAATAGTGTTCATATTTAAAGAAATTCGCTAATGATTTTTTAATATATTTCTCTTCAAGTGTAATAAGCGTAGCGACATTTTTTTATACTACTGTGCAATTAAACATTGTTTTTGTTGATGGCTTAGTTACGTCACTCAATGTCAATTAATAATAATAATGTTCATATGTGCGGTTGTTTAATTTATAAAAAGTAGAACTGTTGTCTGTATTGGAGAAAATTGCTTATTGAGAATCTTTGTGCGATGGGAAAGATAATGGAGAGGGAAACAGGAAACAGAAAATTCTGTCTGTATATAAGCGATCAAATTATTTTTGATCGGATTATTATGTAAATTTAAATCAAACAAAAAAGATGTATGATCTTTTATCAATAAAGTTTTCAACTCTTACTGTTCGATTAACATTTAAAAATGTTCCGATAAAAATTAAAATTTTATAAGTGTAAATAAATTGGGTCATTGAAGTGGTTTCATTTGTGCTGCTCTTTTAAATACAAAATAATTAAAGAACCAAATTGTCTTTAGTATAGGTAGTTTGTGAAAGGAAATAAAACTTTTCTTAAATTTGAAAGTTCTGAAACAACCCAAAATGCTGATAAGAATTCCAGATGCATTCAAAAATTGGTTGACAAGTGTATTGAAAATGCATTAAAAATATTAAATGGCGTGGATAATCTTTAATGTTTAGCATTTCAGCTTCAATGATTTTTTTTTTAAATTAATCGTCTTGATCTTGCGAAACAACAATGCAAGCAAAAGATGGAACAATAGTGCTAAAACTAATATGGATTTATTTGTTTTTGTGGCAGAATCATACCGTGAATCAACATTCAACAATTTAATAATGTTAGCTTTTCTTATTTTGATTTTTATTTATATAATTTTGTGTTTGTGTTTGTTTTTCAATTAAAATATTTTTTTATTGTTTTACCGTCTTTGTTTCTTATTGGTGGTTTCTGGCCACAAATAAAAAATCCAAGCTATAGATCAATTATAGCTATAGAACATACGAAAGTGTATACATTGCACGGAGAAAACCTAATTTAATATTTTTTTATGTTAAATTAAAATTCCTTCTTTTTTTAAATTAAGTTTGTGTAATTGTTTGTGATGGATAAGAGATTTCCAAATAGAATCCGTTTAAAGTAGATTCAGTTTTCCCGTATTTTTTAATATTATATTTCGTATGAAGTCCAAATTCTCTACACTATGTCTATAAAATACAGATAAAAACAAATATTTGAAATTTTATGTAGGCGTGGACAAATACATTTTATAACTGTAGAAAACTTCAAGTTGATAGCACTTATAGTTTGTTAGAAAATCACTTATGTATAAATTCGAACTCACATCGAAGTCTCACCAAAAGGGTACCGTTTTCACTTTTTCAAAGTATGGAACAATAAAAACACGTTATTGTGCGACCATAGGTCATTGTGCGTTCAAGCTAGCAACTAAAAAACAGCAGATTAATCGATAAGGATTTGATTGGGCCAATCGTAAAATAATATCCGTGAAAAATATTGGAACAATGTTTGAAACAAAAAATAAGATTTTAAATCGTTTGAAAACATTTGATAATAAAAGTTGAACCATTTTATAAAAAAACATAGTTTGAAATTTTTCCAAAAACATATATTTGAACTTATTTTGAACTTTATTCCAACCCCGAACTTTTATTAATAGCATTCTGTTCATCTTGTGTTGTCATTGAGGTATGCGGTTGCATAGCTATACTAGCTGTACCCGAACTAATTGTCCTTTAAACCCGAGAATAATTGTACAATTCGGATAGAGGCACCACGACATTTATAACCTATAACAAAATATCCTTTACTTTTCATAACAATTATCAATTGAAAATCAACTAAATTTCACCATATTATTTTCACCTTTGATATTAACATCAATAATAGTCGAACGTCTTCTACTTAAATCAATCTGCTAGAATGGAGGAAACTTTATCTGGTTGTAATAATATTCCAGGCCATAATCAGTTCCAATAATCTAGAACTATTCGATAACCGTTTTTGAACACATTGATAAGCCGTTGCCATCGTAAAAGAATCAGCTGTACCACGTCCGCTACTAAGATTATGCAAAAGAATATGAACTGAAATCAATTCTCTATCAATTTTTGGTCCTCTCTCCTCATTTGCAGTGGGCCTAATTCTGCCATGATTTTATAAATAACTCAGCTAATTAACTCAGCTAATTGATCATCGTGAGATAGTTGATCAATTAGTTCTATTTGTTTTTCTTAAGCAAAGGATAATTCTGTGTCGATAAGTGGATAAATATTATAAGCTTGTCCGACAGTTTTTGAATCCCAAACAAGTTCATTCAAACGAATTATATCGATTATAACCTCGAATTCTGATTTTTTTAAAGTCGGCCATTGTATCGGAAACGAATTATAATTTAATTTTTTCTTTAGATCATTCACACTGTTCTTAAAATCTGAATCTTTCCGATTCATTTTATTAACAAAAAGAAGCTTAGGAAAGTTAAATCGATCCGTTTGATTGCATACCGTTACAGTTTGTGCTTCTACACAAGCGGAAAATCAAGATTAATTACGACACTATATCAATCGCAGATAACGATTGTTCAACTTCCATTGTAAAATCAATATTTCCTGTAGTATCTAAAACATTTGTTTACTACTGTTCCATGGAAAACTTACAGCTGAACTACAGATTGTTATTCCTTTTTCACGTTCTTGGGTTAGGAAATCTTGACAAACTCGCTGAGAACTAAATTTATTCATCCTGATGTCTTCGTTTTGCAAAATCGTACGGAATGAAGGTATGATGTATGTGATGACTGTTTGTTTTTAGATATTAAAAGAAGATGTCTCCTGAATACTGATCAGATTTTTGTTGGTCGTTACCACGGCACAAAAAAATTTTAGTTTTGTATCGTTTTATATTTATTATACAGTTACTTCGGTCTGAAAGACCTAAGTATTACATTCATGAGCTCAAAGTGAAATTCTTACCCCCACTTTTTTGGCATTTCTCGACGTTTTAGGACCTACTGATTCTAAAAAAGCAAAAAAAAAAATGTATGTCTGTCTGCCGGCCAGCCGGCCGGCCGTCGGTCCGTCATTGCCTACGCTGCAGGGAAAACCGCTGGAGGGATTTCCAAATTTTTTTTTCTAAAAATAGATATTCACAAAGGACAGGTCTGAAAGGACGCTGTGTCCGATAACTGTACCAGAAGTGTGTCAAAAAATCATTATGTGTGTCAAAATAGCAAATTTTCATATTTTTGGCTTAAAAAACGTTCATTTTAAATGATTACGAGTAGGAACATTAAATTTGGAGAAATCTTGATGGTCGGGATTGGTATGTGAGATTAAAAACTAGATTATTGCATAATAAGTTTGTCAAAAAAATGTTGTCAAGTGTGTCAATAGAAATTTTTTTATTTATTTTTTTACCCAATTTTTTGGAAAAAAAATGAAATTATGGCATTATAAGTTTGTCAAAAAATGTTGTCAAGTGTGTCAAAAGAAAGGTTTTTATTTGTTACCCAATTTTTTTAGGAAAAAATAAAATTAATAGTTTGTATGACATGATATTTTATTATTATTATAGAGAATTATGGAATTATAAGTTTGTCAAAAAATAATGTCAAGTGTGTAAAAAAATGATTTCATTTATTTTTTAGCCAAGTTTTTGGAGCTGTTTTTATGACGTAAATGTAATTTAAAATGAAATTGGACATGGACATTTTTGAATTTGTTATAGTTTTTGAAATATTTTTGGAATTTTGAAAAAGTTTGTATTATTGATTTTGTAATAATTTTTGCAATATTTTTAGAATTTCGGCAAAAGTTTTAATTTTTGATTTTGTAAGAATTTTTGGAATATTTTTAGAATTTTGAAAAATTTTTTACTATTGATGTTATTATAATTTTTGGAATTTGGAAAAAATTTTCAATATTTGATTTTGTAATAATTTTTGCAATATTTTTAGAATTTTTGAAAAAGTTTGAATTTTTAAGAATTTTTGAAATATTATTGGAAAAAAATTTAAATATTATTATTATTATTATTATTATTATTATTCATTTATTTCGGCTCAATTTACACAAATTACAAAAACATTTATTGTTATTAAAATAAATTAAATACTTCACAAAAACTTAGCAAGTAATACATGATTTCAGCCTCAAACATTAACTATTACAACTATTTAAATGGTTATAAGAATGGTTTGATAGGTTGAGAGACATCTAGAGCAAACCAAACTCATTGCATTATTGCTTACTTTACAATGCTTATTATTCTTAAAAAAATACAAATTAATGTTTCGTTCACAATATAGACAACAGTAACAATATATAGATAACTGAATTCTTAATATAAAAAACTTTAAAATTAATAAATCTTAACAAATCCTAACAAATCCTAGTAAATCCAATGTTGGCAAAATTACACTACTTTTTAGTTATAACTATTATGTATAGTTCCCACTATCCACTTTGAAGAAAATTCAAAACATTTATACAAAAGGAAAAAGTGTAGAAGTTTAGACTGAACTAAAGAAATCCCGGACAGCCTTAGAGAAGCTCTTAATAGAAGACAACGACTTAAGGGCTTCTGGTCTTATGGAATTGTATGTTCTAGGTCCATGGACCCATATCTGAGAAGCCACACACGCAGAATTATGTTTAGGAATGATAAAATTGTTATTACGAGTTCTGGATGAGACGATCACTCTTGAAACCAAATACCGCGGCAACACCTTGGCCTTGATGCGGTGCATAAAAATAGTAAGTCTGAATTTCAGATAGTCAGTCAAATTGCAGTTGAGAATTGTATAGGTTTTAGGAGAGATAGAAATACGGTCCTTTCTTCTGATATTGTAAACAAATCTCGCACAGTCGTTAAAAGCCACCCTAAGCTTCCGTTCACTAGACTTATCCATTTTGCAGAATAAGACATCTCCATACGTAATGATAGGAACTAGCAAAGATCTTACGAGCATAAGACGGAGGTTAGTTGGAAGTAGACGAGCATTAGCCCACAGGAGTCTAAGACCAAAGTAAACCTTGCCAATCTTTCTATCAATATGGCTATTACACTTAAGCTTGCTGTTAATAACTATGCCCAGGTTATTCACCTCGTTTACGAAAGGAATTACAACGCCATTAATTTTTATTGGGATATGAATCAACTCAGAATTACCATTAATTAGGATAGCTTTGGTTTTACCAGCATTAAGCAGAAGCCGATTATTGATAGACCAGTCATTCGTCGCTTTAATAATGAAATGACGTATACGCAAAAGTATAGTTTCGAGATATTTGAGTTTAAAGTTTGATGTGCGCATGCATTTGCATGGACGTTAATTTATAATTTATTAATTCTTACCTCCAGTCATAAAATAATTCGAAAATTTAAAAACGCCAATTCAAAGATGCCCTTATGGGGAATGCAGCGCACCTATTATATAAAAACAACGTATAAATAGCATACGTTGTTTCATTATTAAAGCGACGATATGCTCTGTAGGTCCTCATTAATTTTGTTAACCGCTATATCAGCCTGGATCTTAGGTACAGCCATACACAACTGGATGTCGTCCGCATACATTCTGGTTGAGGAGAACTTCACACTTTTCTCCAGGTCATTAACATACATACAGAACAACAGAGGACCCAAGATAGAGCCCTGCGGTACCCCAGAGAAGAGTTCACGAGAATTAGAAGATCCCACACCAGTCTTAACCAATTGATATCTCGGGGTAAGATAACTCCATATCAACTCAAGTGCCGAATTACTGAACATAAAATAACAGTTTAGTTTAGAGCAAAGCAACGAGAAGTCTACATTATTGAATGCTTTGGAGAAATCAAGCAGAACCAGGATAGACGAAAACAACATACCACTATGTTCACAAATTTCCCCAATTAGATCGGCGACAGTAGTAACAGCACTATGATTCTTTCTGAACCCTGATTGTTTATCCATTAGCAGCGAATGGCGATCCAGATGATCAAAAATTTGATTACACATAAGTTTCTCGAGAATTTTAGAGAGCACCGGCAAAATACTAATAGGTCGGTAGTCATCAACCGAAGATGGCAAGTTCCTCTTCGGAACAGGTACCACCCTAGCCAACTTCCAGGCCAAAGGAAAGGTCGACGTCGTCAAAAAAGTATTAATAATATGCGTAACATGCACGTAAATAAAAGCCATGATAAGCTGTAAAAAACGCCCATCCACCTGATCACATCCAGTTGATTTAGATTTAATTGAAGAGTACGCACAGAGGAATTCATCACGGTCAATATTACGGAAACCAAATTCGAAGCCGCCAGCTGAAGAGCCGAGAATGGAGAAATTCTTAGTCGGAGCAAAAGAGCTACCATACTCCACGAATGCATCATTGACCAAGTTAGGATCCACATTACAAGGTGTGCTTGTTTTACCGCAAGCACCCATCCCCTTTAGCTCCGACCAGAGCTGCTGTGAGGACAGCTTACGGTTAAATCTATTGATCATTGCAAGCTTTCTCGCATCCTTGGTTTTCCTTTTCACCAACTTACAAAGATCAGTATACCTAACATAAGAATCCTTCGATTTATTATGAACCCATAGCATGTAGGCCTCATTCCTAATCTTTCTAAGCTGTTTAATTTCAGGGGTCGTTACATCATCACGAGTTTTAGGAGAAAATAGCTTAATAGGCACGAATTTATCAAAGAGCCTCAGTATCGAAGAGTTCAAGAACTCTATCTGTATATTAACATCACAAGTGGAATATATAGTACCCCAGTCGAGTTCTTCAAGATCCTGTGCTAAGCCCAACAAATCAACACACTTGAAATCTCGATACTTTACAATTTGAGGTAAAGGAGCAACATTAGTAAAAAAAGATACAAGCAAACCATCATGGTCGCTCAGTCCAGGAAGTGGGATTTGAGCATGATTAGCAGCCAACAATGAAGTGTCAGTTATCACAAGGTCTAACAGAGAAGCAGTTGAATTTTGCGTTCTGGTCGGTAAATTATTTAGAACACTTAGATTAAGGGCAGCTAGGCTGTTCATAAAGCCAACCTTCATAGGTGAGTTACCAAGAAGGTTAATGTTAAAGTCACCAACAAGGACGATATTGGTATATAAACTAGCAACTGAACCAAAAGCATTGAAAAAGTTATCCAAGTTAACATCATTCATTCTGTAGACACAGGCAAGGAGTACCTCAAAGTTCTTATGTTTAACTGAGATCAATAAAAATTCAGCACATCGCGTGACGTTATCAGATTTCCCAAGTACCAAGAACTTGTAGTCATTCCTCAAGCAAATTGCTATACCACCACCGGAACTATATCCTCTATCATTCCTAATCAAATTAAAACCATTAAAATCAACAGACGCACTACGGACCGAGTCATTCAGCCAGCTTTCCACCACACAGACACAGCTAAATTCACTATTATGAAAAAAGTCCCTGAACTCCTCAAAGTTGGATCTTACCCCCCTAGCATTTAAGAAACCAACATTGAAATTACCAGAATTATCAGATAAAAAATTACCTAGTAGAAACTTATTATTACAAGACATTAAGCGAATAAACAACTATTATATATAACTATAAAATATCACAAAAACAATCAAATAAATAAATAAATATACCTCTATAAGATATCACAGCAATAATCGGTTTTTTGCTTATTAAGCTTTAGTTTTATTAAGAACACCTGGCAGTCCTTAGCATCACATCTGTGGTCCGTTTTGATGAAATGATAGTTGACACAGTTTACGCACTTATTTTCAGTGGAGCTACAATTTTTGATATCATGTTCACCACCACATTTTACACAGCTAACCCGAGCAGTGCAATTTTTAGATGAGTGAAAATATCTCTGACACCTATAGCAGCGTGTGACATTAAGATCCTCTTTAATCAGATATCTGCCACAGTGCAAATTGACAAAACGATCCACGAGTTTTACAAACGTGGAACCAATTGCTTCAATTTTAATCAGCCATTTGTGATTAGTCCTATTCTGCACACTAAACACCTTTTTAATTATGTCATCGGGACCAAAGAAGTAGTTAAGTTCAACCAGATCATCAATCAGCTCACTCTCCTCGAGATCCTTGTCCACATTTAACAAGATAAGTCTAGGATTCCGCTTCTTAGTTAGTGATATCTTGTAATCAGCACCAACTTGACTCTCAATAATGGTAGCAAGTTTTCTTGTTGAATCACCATCCTTAGCATTAATAATGACTCCACCATCCCGCCTGGCTTTTACATCCACAATTGAGATGCCATGCGACGAAGGTCTCACTCTCTTAACAATATCAGATTTAGTTTCTATATATTTGATTTTATTCTAATTTTTGGAATTTTGAAAAAGTTTGATTTTATTTAATTTAACAATATTTTTGGAATTTTGATTATAATTTTCCGGCAACGTATTGATGTTTCGAAATCTCAGAGCTGTGAGATTTCAGCCCCTCAATATTTTTATATTGATTTGACCTCTATCATTATTAGTGAAACTGTGTTGGTATTATTGTGCTAGTTATGTGCATGATAAGGGTAGCGGAAATTTGGAATTCGACTTCAATACCGTGCTGCCTGGGTATAATGCTGACAGAATTAGGTTTGTGTATTGGAGACAAACAGAGTAAAAATTGCTTAGTCAATGACCCTACATCATTACGAATTGGTGCCTCAAAACCAATGCAACCCAAGCGTCTGTTCTCCATGTTAGTGCGGCTTGCAGCGGTCGCCTATCTTGTTATATGAAGCGGCTCGCTATATAAACAGGTAAAAGGTTATTCTGATGTCCTTAACATCAGAACGCAGCTATTCACGAAAGTTTGGGTTTGGCCTGAGGTTGACATTCTAACCCTGTAAAAAAAAACTTTGTCAAATTTTGAATTTCGAAAAAAATAACAGACCCGGACAAAAACACAGAATTTTACCTGAGCGTGAAAAAGGATCAGACTACGTGTGGAACCTGAGCGCTCCTGATGCTCTTATAAGTCTAGAAACAAAACCTAAAAGATATAAAATGGATATCATAGCTTTGCAAAAAAATTAGACAATCAATAATCGGAAAACAAGATTTGGATAGTCACTGTAGTTTATACTGTAGTGGTCATTCTTCTGGAAGAGAGCTTGGTACTGGTTTTCTTGTTGGTGCACGCATACAAAAAGCCGTGATGGTAAATACTTTCGTTTCGCATCACTATGTCATATGACAGTACAGAACTCTCAATGCTGTATGCGAGTAGAGAACGAAATACCAAAGTTTTTTAAAGTCGACTCTGGTTTAAGACAAGGTGATGCTATCTCTCTATACTGTTTAATCTAGCCTTGGAATATGTGTGCCGTCATAAGAAACTACCGACTAACAACAACATCTTGTCAATAAACTCAGTACAGATGATCGTTTACGCTGATGATGTGGTCATCCTCGGCCGTAGTGAAATTGTTATGAGTGAGACTTTTAAGTCGCTTAAGAGTGGTGCTAGAAAATTGGTATTCAAATTAACTACGATAAAATAAAACATATGAATTCAAGAGAGGCTGGTTAATAACGATTTGCTGTGCGACGATGGACGAATTGAGGGAGTTGATTCCTTAAAATATTTAGTATCAATGCTTGACTTAAACAACAAAATACTTACAGATATAAAAAAAAATCACTGCAGGTAATCAAATTTTTAATCAAATAAACCGAATTTTTACTCAAATAAATTTTTACTCAAATAACTTGCATCGCCGTGTGTATCAACTGACACCAAACTCAAGTTACACAAGATTTTGATTAGACCGGTTGTGATGTATCGGTCAAAAACATTGACCTTTACACAAAATGACGAACCCCATTTATCTGTATTTTAATGTCAGATCCTACGCTACATTTTTGGTCTGCTTAAGACAGACGATGGAGGGTACAGAAGCCGATATAACTTTGAGATCAGAGACCTTTTTGACGATCTTGATATAATAGGTTGTATCTGTTTCAATAGAATTGCTTGGTTTGGGCATGTTCTACGCTTCGATTCACAACCTGGAATGATTAAAAAAATGTTAGTACACCAGAGAGTGGGCGACCGCGAGGTAGACCACGACTGCAATGGCTTAAACAATTTGGCTGTCATGGTAGTAGGCTGGTCTTCCGAATGACCGTGGTGAATATTCAAAGCTGAGTAGCCTGGCAACGCTCCAACCTGTAAACGCCAAAAAAAAAAGTGCATAGTAAATGAAAAGGTAAAACACTAGCGATCTTTCAGCCAGCTTGTGCTTCTAGTGTTCCCTAATTCGCTAGAGTAATCACCACATTCTGCCCCTGGCACCAGAAAACTATTACCTTAACCATTATAAAAGTAGAACTTCCACTGTTATCAAAATTATCGTTCGCCTTAGAGTAAATTGTTAAAATATAACCTATTTTAAAATCACAACAACCAGTTAGTCCCACAACACCAAAATACATTTTAAGTTTTGCTACAAAGTTCTAAGAAAATGTATACAAATATAAAACTAAAAGATAAAAAAAAATTTATCACATAATTAACTCTTTTCTTTATATTCAATATAAATCTGAAATGAAAAGAAAATGTATGTATATTAATATATAAACAGGAATGTCTGTATAAAAAAGAAAACATGAAATGTCCTATAATAAAATTATTAGTAGTGATAAAACCACAAATAGTTTTATGCCGGAGGGTACGATTCGTTTAGAACAACCGATATTTATGGGGACTCCATCCCAGAAAAAATCTCAAATGAAAGTTAATTTAATAAATCATTAGATCTACTACATGAATTAAAAGGAATATTTATATATTTGTATCTAGTATAATATAAAAAAAAAGGAAATTCAAACAAAGATAAAAATAAACTTATCTTAATTTGTTGTGTGTTGTTCTGACGTCATGTTGAAATCCTCAATAAAGTGTATACAGTTGTATATGTAATAGCCTTCGTAGTATTAGACCAACTCTTACGCGCAATGCTGGTGCAAATATAACTAGAACCCCGTCCTCTGACAGACACCCTCTAATGGCACTTTATCAATACAGTTATTCAGGGGCATTCACTTATCGCTTTCCCTTTTTTAATTCTTCATTCCCCTCTTTTTTTTACAAACAACCTCCGTCATGTAACATCATTTATCTCAACATATATATACTGCTGTTAAGTTGAATCATACATATTCGCAATTCACTAAACAATTCAACTTACTACCTCGCACGAAATCTATAGTGAATTTAATGCACAGAAGAATCACTGCAATTAACGGTGTTCAACTTTCACCACTATTTTTTTACAGCACAACATGTATCGATTTATTATTTTTTTTGTTTTAACTAGATATTTTGGAATTTCTCTTCATTAAGTAAAATTTTCCGTTTTAATATATTTCACATTCAAAATCAAGAAAAATCAAAAGAATATCACTCGGTACAATTTTGTTTTATTCACTCAATAAACTATAATAAAAAAACTACATGTTTTCAGAAAAAAAACTATGACATTCTTGGTAATTTTTTTTCGACAAATACAACACAAACATTTTTTTTCTTTTTGAAATCCCCGAAGGGATTATTTGGACTCTTAAAGAGCTCCAATAACTTAATTAATTTTATCAATTTTCACAATTAATTTGTTTCTTTTCCGCCCGAACTTAATTTAGTTATTTTATTAAAAGAAGACAACTCACAGAGCGACTCCCGAATCACAATCAATTCAAATTGACAAAAATTGATTAAAAATCAATTAATAACTGACCATTTTAGATGTAAATCATATCATTTAAATAGCATCTAAACAAAAGGGTGTGAAGGAGATGTCTATTCAAAAATTTTGTATATTTCTTTCGGTTGTTTTGGTTTTTCCCAAACAAAGGAATTTAATCGTTTTTTTTTTTTTAGAATGAGATCGTCGAACAATTACAAAAAAAGAAAGGAGGATCGACAACATACAATTCGTGTTGGTTTTGTTTTCAGTTATTAAAGAGTATAGAGAAAACGAAATAACAATAACCACGAAATGCAACAATTTATTAACAGTTTAATCAAACAGATGATGATGAGATTGTGTCTGATAGCATCAACAAAAAATGAAAAATGCAACCACAACTACATGAGTTTTATTTTTTTGTTTGATGAAAACAAGGTAGAAGAATGTTTACGAATTTAAGCAATGTTAATTGTGAGACTGATAGTTTGTTAATAGAAATTGTTACTGAATCAACACGACGTGTTGTTTTAGCAACGCGATTAATTAATGGTTTTGATACTGGTTCATTATGTAATGTATTTTTGTTGAACTAAGTTGCTGTTTTATGTAGTTACGGATGTTAAACTTGAAGACTACCAAGTAGTGAGTTTATAAGGGAGAGAAGAAATAGAACAGTGTGGCGTCTGAAGAAAATGTATCCTTGACTGTTCGTTGACCGTTAAATCTCACTACCAAGGCATACATTTCCTTCAGTCTACCAATACAGAACCTGAACTCGTTCTGGAGTAGGGTGTAGACTCTCTTATAAATACTACTGGTTAGATAATTCCTCAGATTGCGGCATAACAGACAATTTCCTGAACCGATATCAAACAAGCATTCAACAGTGAAATGTTTTTTGTGAAGATTAAGGAAAGAAAAATATGTAGCAATCGCCATTATTTACCGATACTAGGTATACGAATTGATGAGTCGAGTACCTCTCCCAAGACAACCAGATGTTTAGCATTTTTGCATGTCGCTAAATGATGAAAGAAAGTAAGCATTGTAGATGTTGAGTAGCCATGATGAAAAATAAAGATGTTTAGAATTACTGATGTTGTATATCCATTATAAAAGAGTTGTGAATTATAGATGTTTCAAAAAAAAAAATTGTTTTATTTATGTTGACTTAATGACTATTGCATCCAAATTCTTGATTGTAGAACGCCAGAGTTTTGTTGATCAGCTGCATTAATGATATCGTGTAAACTGTCATGTCTCTCTGTAAAAGTTCCCCAATTGAGACATGCCGAGTCCCAGCAGACAACAGGCAGCGCAGAG
Source organism: Diogma glabrata (assembly GCA_963693315.1). Taxonomy (NCBI): domain Eukaryota; kingdom Metazoa; phylum Arthropoda; class Insecta; order Diptera; family Cylindrotomidae; genus Diogma; species Diogma glabrata. The sequence goes on from OY856188.1 coordinate 202,301,428, forward strand.
TTGGTATGTATGCACAAGTGTGTCAAGCTTTAGATGCAGGTTAATGAGAATATTTATTTAAGGTAAGTTCTATTGTAATAAAAGGAATATAAATGTTGACCATCATGACCATCAACCGAAATTCCATAGTTGAGAGCCCTGTTCAGTAATTGTATGTGGAACTGATGACAGATATGAGCCTAATAATCTCTTTCTACGTACATCAAATTTCCCAAAAAAAAACTAAAACTATTGAAAAAAAACTAAAACTAATGAAAAAAAACTACCTAATACTCTTACTGAACAGCGCCCTCAAGTACCAAAATTCAATTTCAGGCAATGAGAGACAGCATTACTATTGTTAGCGATAAAGACTATCTATAAAAATAGTGAAAATTTGTGAAAGTTAATAAAAAAATGAATGGGGAGTGGTAAGCTAATACAAAGTAGAGTCAGATAACCGCAGACAGAGTCTTAAGCGGCTCACACCTAACACGAAAACGTTAATATGTTAAGCATAGTGGATGATTTATTAGAACAACCAAGGGGAGAAATTTTAATAAATCAAGATACCAATGTAAATAAAAAAAAATTAATAATAATTAATAAATTGATAAGGATAAAAAAAAACTAATACAAGAAAAATAAGTTAACAAGGATGTATATTAACGATATAACAAAATAAGTTAACAGGGTTTTATATTAACGATATTTAAAATTTTTAAATTCTTATATCTTTGGCATGGAAAGTCCCAATGGGCTTACCATCCAAATTTGTACATTTGTACAACACATTACCAACCCTGCTTGTTATTATGGCTGGTAGGAATTTCGGAGCCAGCTTGGCCGAAAACTTGTTTGCTGCATCACTTAGGTGATGTTGTCGTACCAAGACTCGTTGTTGTATTTCAAATGTACGAGGTCGCGTCCGTAAATTATAATGTTGTTGGGACTTTGCGAAAGCTGTGTCCATATATTTCTTAATGCGAGCTCTGACGATTGCTAATTGATCTGTGTGATCCATGTCCATATCTATTGATTCACCCAGACTATGTAAAGTTCGAAGAGTTGTGTAAGTCTTGCCATCTGATATAGGGTGTTGACCAAACAACACGTAGTATGGAGAATGAAGTGTTGTGCTATGTACTGCGGAACGTAGTGCAAAAGCTATATCTCCCAGATGAGAATCCCACGTATTATGCATACCTCTAATGTAAGATCTGATCGCAGCTAATATTGACCTATTCACCCTTTCCGAAGCGTTGCTCTGAGGACTGTAGACTCCAGTTTTAATATGAGAAATGTTGAATTCTGACAACAGTTTTTGAAAAGAATTACTAGTAAATTGTTTACCATTGTCGCTATGAAGAAACTCTGGAACACCATATGTGAGAAAAACTTCATTTCTCAAAAATGTATTCACAGAAGGTGACGTAGCATTTCTGAGTGGTTTAATTAATACAAATTTTGACAAGTGATCAAGTACAATCAGAAGAACAGTATTCCCAGATTTTGATCTGGGATACGGACCCAAAAAATCAATATATATACGCTGCCATGGTCTATCTGTTATAAATCGGGATTGCATTGGTGGACGCAATATCTGATTTGTTGCCTTCGATTGTTTGCAGACATCGCAAGACACGACATAGTCATGAACTTGAGATGCCATGCCCGGCCAGTAGTAGAGACGCCGAAGACCCACCAAGGTCTTCTTTACCCCTCCATGAGCAGCTATACAGTTGTCGTGATGTTCCTTGATCAATTTAGTAGTTAAAGGTTTCGGTATCCAAAGTTTCCAAACAGGCAAATCGTTAGGTACTGCATCAGCTTTAGGTTCTATGCGCATGTATAGCTTACCATCCAATTGTTTCACCATTGGGAAATCCTGAGGAGACAATTGTACTTTGGCTATCATGTTTGTGTATTCATGGTGCCGATAACATTCATCATCTGATTTAATAGTGTCGTCAGTATGAGCGAGTGCTTCAGCAAATTCTTCAGACGTGTCGTCATATATACGAGACAGAGCATCAGGTACTACGTTTTGGGTCCCTTTACTATGTACAATAGAAAAATCCATGTGTTGAAGTTTTAAACTCCATCTAGCTAACCGACCACTCAAATCTTTTTGTGACATCAACCACTTTAGACTTGAATGATCGGTCACAATTGTAAATTTATGACCCTCCACGTAGGCTCTGAATTTCTTCACGCTGAGAATTGCTGCAAGACACTCAAGCTCAGACACTGAATAATTCCTTTGGGCTTTATTCAACTTTTTAGACATGAATGCTATCGGACACTCATGGCCTTCATCATCCAGCTGATACAATACACTTCCTACACCCGTGATGCTTGCATCACATCTAATAAAGAATTCTTTTTCATAATTAGGATTTATTAAAACTGGGGCTACAGTCAGAAGATTTTTTAAATTGTTAAAGGCGGTTTGAGCTCCATCAGTCCATACCAGTCGTTTAGATCCTTTTTTCAAAAGATCTGTAATAGGTGAAACAACGCTAGCGTAGTTTGGTATAAATCGTTGATACCACCCTGCCATACCTAATAACCGACGAATCTGTTTAACAGTTGTTGGAGCTGGATATTCCTCAATAGCTCGTACTTTTTCTGGATCCGTTTTCAATCCACCTTCGCCAACCAAAAATCCCAAATACTTTACTTCTCGCAGCACGAACTTACTTTTCTGCAGATTGATGGTTAGACCTGCATTAGTTAAAAGAGTAGAGACTATAGACAGTAGTTCCATGTGTTCCTCGAATGTTGAGGACACTACCAGTAGGTCGTCTAAATAGACGAAGACACTTTCATGATACTTGTGAGGTATCACTTTATGCATCAGCCGACACATTGTTTGGGGAGCATTGCACAAACCAAAAGGCATAACCTTGAATTGGTACAATGGTCGTCCAGGCACTGTGAAGGCTGTTTTGTCTCGAGATGTTTCTGACAAAGGAATTTGCCAGAACGCATCTTTGAGATCAATACTGCTTATGTATCTCGTACTATTTAGACGTCCTAACAAGCCATCGATTAATGGAAGTGGGTAAGCATCCTTTTTGGTCAGTGCGTTGACACGTCTTGAATCCAGACATAGACGATTCTTCCCAGAAGATTTTTGTATTAAAACCACTGGCGAGCACCAAGAACTGTCAGAACTCTCTTCGATCACTCCTAGTTGAAGCATACGGTCTAGTTCGGCATAAATCTTTTGTTGAACTGCCGGCGATGTGGGGTAATGCCTCTGTTTCACAGGTGCACTATCCCCAACATCGATGACATGTTCAACCAAAGATGTTTTGCCGAGACCTAATACCTCAAAAGAAGGAAAAGAATCCTTGACGTTCTCCAGTTCTTGTAGCTGGTCAGGGTTTAGATCGTGATTTAAGTTGTTATTAGATTCAATTGGTGTCAATTCACTGACAAATGAAGGAGTGATACCAAATTCCCTCCAGAAATCGATGCCCAGGTAGAGTTCCTCACGCAAACTTGGAACAACATGAAAACGAAAAATTTTCGATAAGCCATTGAAATTTATAGAAGCGTCTACATAACCCAGGATATGATTACGGGTACCATCTGCTGTACGGATGGCAGAAAACATTTTGTGATAGGTTATGCCGGCGTTTCTTAATAATTCTAGGGAATTTCTTCCCAGAATACTGATAGAGGCTCCACTATCTAAAAGTCCATAAACTTTTTTATTAAAAATGTTTATATAAAGGTGTGGTCTAGGATCATTTTCCCGATAAATGATCGAAGAGACACACGCTTTATTGAGAAGTTTTCTTTTTCTAAAGTAAATGCGCGAGCGTTCAATACGCTTTTGAGATATTTCTCTCTGACGTATCAGAAATGGTGTTGAAGTTTGAACAGATTTACTTATTTTTGGTACTGTGGTGGCGAAAGATCTTCTTCTTCGGTGGTGGTTGACGCATCTCTCAGATGACCTCGCGTACTCGAAGATGGGTTTGGGGGCACAGCTCGCGAATTCTGTACTCCCGCCCGAGAGTTTAAATGAAGCGGTGGATGACAATTAGTACATCGTGGAGAGATGGTGTCAGCCTTACCACATCGATAGCAGTACGGCTTTTGAGGACAGTTGTATATCGTGTGACCAATGTCTTTACATCGGCTACAAATTTGATGTTCAGTTCTAGGTGGCGATGGTGGTAGTATTGACCTATTAGCATTTGTTGGTCTGGCTAGTATTTTTGGTGGTGCGCTGTAGGCATCTACATAAGTTGAGTTGTTTGCTGGAACCATTTGATGATTTGAAGGACCTGTAACGTAGTTTGATGGACCTGGTTGATAATTAGATGGACCTGTTTCGTCTTCATCAGAAGGTGTGACTTCACTGATCCGGTATTGACCAGCTGTTCTTGTTGGTGGTAACAGAGGTTGCCCACCTGTCCTTGACGTTACGGGTGATGATGCCCAAAATTTTTCAAATTTTTGGCACATCACACGCAGGTCTTCAAGTGATGCAAACTCAGCTATCATTGTTACGCTTCTTAATTCTGCAGACAAACCGTCTCGAACTATCTCTATTAATTCTCGTGGATTATAAGGCCGGATCAGTCTACTATTTAAGTTGTTCATACCAATTATGTAGTCATAGACACTCTCTTTATGTTTTTGTCTACGGCTCAGCAGTACTTTCAAAACCGTCTTATCATCTGTAAGGGTACCAAACGTGCTAACTAATGCTTCTCTCAATATGGGATAGGTCACCACTCGATACTCATATGTTAGATTTATGTAATGTTTTTCAGCGGCTCCACGGAGATATCGGGGAACGATTGACTTTAAATCGTCAAAGGTCACCCGATCCCTTCGTGCAGCCACCTCAACCAAATGAAAGAATTCATGAGCATCGGGTGAGGACCCGTCACCAGAGAAGTAGGGGAGCCAATTCGTATAGAATTGACTCAAATACCTGTGTGGTTGGTACCCTTCATGCGGTTGTATGTATGCTGGTACTGCTGAGACCCTAGCCGATCGGTATGGTGGTGGAGCTATTCTGATGTCATTGAATAGCTCTTCCAGTGGTATTGCTGGTCCAAGCTGTTCCTGCTGTACCTCGTTGGCTGGTTGTGGAAGACGTTGTCTTCGTTGACGGCCCGTCATATCATCAATCAGGTTACCTAGTGGTTCCATATGATTTGGAGTTGATCTCGCGAATACACCTTGAAATGATTCGTCAAGATTTGCAGGTGCTGGTACATCTTTTCTTAAGACCCCTCCTTCTGGTCCCATTATCAGTGCAGTGATGGTCCTGAAAGTTTCAGACAATGACCTGGCTGCGTATTCGGTAGCATCTTTTAACTCTTCCATGTTTCTTATGCGGTTATTTCGGTCCACGTAATGGGTTATACGATTCAACAATCCTTTTAGTGTGTTTGGTGGCACTGGAGCCACCAAACCCCTTACTTCACGAGCCAAAAACAGCGCTGCTGCCAGAATCAATTCACTTTCTTCCTTCGTATTAGCTGCGTGTGTTTGTATTATTGGTGCTGTTGCACCTCTCGCAGCATCACTTAACTGTTGTATCCAACCTTCGCTGTTGTATTGGATGTCCCGGAGGAAGCACTCGACCCACAACTCGCACAACTCGAGACCGTAAAACGGATGGTCTATCGGCACCTCTGACATTTTCTTTTGTTGTCAGATTTTATGAAAAGAAGGACAAGAAATATAAAAGAAATTGCAACTCAACAAAACCAACAACAGACGATAATGATTGTGACCCCCTGAAATGTTTTTTTTTTCCGCACAAAAAATATAAAACCAACAACCGTAAAAAAAAAATTGTAAAGTGCAATAAAAAAAATTGTAAATCGACTAGAAATCGTGAACACGCGACCAACAACAGCAGAAAGAAATATACAAATGCTTTGAATAATCAATTCCTTCGACCTTCGTTTTACAGGGAAAAATTTATTGATCTTAAAGATCCTAGGAAAAAGATGATTATTTAAATATCTATTTGCAAAAATATTGATTTACTTACAATCTAGTTATTTTGTTGCAACTTGTACACCTTGATTTACTTAATGTGTAGGAGAAAATTTAATTATTTATTTTCTTGATGTTCAGCTTATTTAATTCATTTATTCAATATATAAATATATATACTTATTTATTTATTTATGAAATGAGAAAATATTCATTTATTTAATTATTTAATTATTTATTTATTGAATTTTAAAAAAAAATGTATATATATTTATTTATGAAAAAATAGAAAATATTTATTTATCAAAATATGTGTGAGAAAATATTTATTTGTAAAAATATTTATAAATTAAAATATTTATTTATTTATTAATTTATTTAAAAAAAAGGAGATATTTATTTATTTATTTATTTATAATATATGAAAATATATTTATTTGTTATGAGATATAACAAAAATATTTATTTATTTATTTGAAAAAATATTTATTTATTTAGAAAAGAGTAAATTATTTATTTATTTATGTATTTATAATTGTAGAGATTTTTCCTGGGCAAAGCCCACACCGATTGACTGTATAATCAAAAAAAATTTTTAAAAGGAATTGTAACGAAGATTCGAAGTGGAAAATCGAACTCGCGATCTCTTCCCAGAAACGACATGTGAGGTCTAGAACAAAAATAGGTCTAAAAATCCTAAAATCTACATTCTAGGACCCTCCCGCTTGATGAAATGAATTCAGCATTGTTTAAAGATTCAGCCTAAATATCTGTTATCTACAAAAATCATATGCTGAGTTCATTCATCCTTAAAACTAAGAAAAATATAAAACTAGAAAAAGTTAAGAAAAATAATTAAGACTAATATCGTTTGTTGGGAGCAGACCAGTATAGAGTACCAGTCTCCAGATCCGATTTCAGTACAAGACCGAATTTTTCTATTGAAACGCGATGTTGGATGGGTTTGCTAAGTCCATTAAAATTGTGAAGGGAGGTTGGGTTGAACGTTGGTTCTTCCCAACAAAGTGGAGATCTGGATGCGGTTTCACTTGTATGGAGGAGTGCTTAGCATTGTAGAAGCGATCCTGGCTGTCCGTAGGACTGACAGGCTTCCCTTCTCTTCCGCATAAACACTCGACCGGTAAAGCTGCATTCAGTCTCGGCAGGAAAACTAATTGAAATTTTACCAATATTATTTAAAAAAAATCCGCTTGGTGATCGCATGCCAAAAGACAGAGGCGACCCTTAACCAACGAAACATGTTAAGAAGGTTAAGCCTTCTTGGATTCTTTCTTAGAGATACCCATAGGAGGTGGGATCTGGGCAGCAACCTTCTGACTCCTAATCCGAATCTGAGTCAGGGTGGGCTGCTGCCCATAGTCTCTCAAATTCATCCCTTGCTTGGGCCATCGCTCTCCTTTCAACCCTCTTCCTTTCATCATTCTTCTTCCTCTTGGCCAGCATCCTTCTTCGCGCTCCAGTCATCAGGGGTTCAGCAGGCTCAGTAACCACTGGACCTGGTGAATCCCTGACAACCACCTCCATCGTCAAGCGCAAGAGCTCTCTTCTTGCTGGCGTCCAGTGAGTCTCAAGAGAAGGATCGAGTCCCACCCACGGTCCTGGAACATATGGTTCCCCTCGCGCTGGTGGAAGTCCATCCATCCCTTGATCCGGACCTACCGCTCCTTCTTCTTCCGGCGGGAAGAAGGGTTGATTGGGCAGCGACGGCCTCGCCCTCCTGTAAAGCGGTGTACGGAAGTGTTGTGGCACTTCCCGTCGATGATGTACACCACGTTTTCTTGTATACATATTTTCTTTTTATATTTATTAAATTCAAAAGAAATTTATAAAATTTATATTTACAAATTTTGTTATTTTTATATATTTATAAAATCTATAACAAATTCCAAAATTCAACTTTTAATTAAACTTTGGCAAAATCAATCCAAAAATAACAACAATTCAAGAATTTTTCCGAAATCAGAAAAAAAATTAACGGCAATAACGAAAAAATGTATTTTTGTATAAGTTCCAAAAAGTTTCAAAAACAGGAATAACAAGAAATATTAAACTAGAACAATGTTTATGCATATATATTTATAAATATAACAGTATTCTCTGTTTTTTTTTTTAATTTGTCTTTGTTCGGCGCCAGTATTTATAATAAAATTATTAGTAGTGATAAAACCACAAATAGTTTTATGCCGGAGGGTACGATTCGTTTAGAACAACCGATATTTATGGGGACTCCATCCCAGAAAAAATCTCAAATGAAAGTTAATTTAATAAATCATTAGATCTACTACATGAATTAAAAGGAATATTTATATATTTGTATCTAGTATAATATAAAAAAAAAGGAAATTCAAACAAAGATAAAAATAAACTTATCTTAATTTGTTGTGTGTTGTTCTGACGTCATGTTGAAATCCTCAATAAAGTGTATACAGTTGTATATGTAATAGCCTTCGTAGTATTAGACCAACTCTTACGCGCAATGCTGGTGCAAATATAACTAGAACCCCGTCCTCTGACAGACACCCTCTAATGGCACTTTATCAATACAGTTATTCAGGGGCATTCACTTATCGCTTTCCCTTTTTTATTTCTTCATTCCCCTCTTTTTTTTACAAACAACCTCCGTCATGTAACATCATTTATCTCAACATATATATACTGCTGTTAAGTTGAATCATACATATTCGCAATTCACTAAACAATTCAACTTACTACCTCGCACGAAATCTATAGTGAATTTAATGCACAGAAGAATCACTGCAATTAACGGTGTTCAACTTTCACCACTATTTTTTTACAGCACAACATGTATCGATTTATTATTTTTTTGTTTTAACTAGATATTTTGGAATTTCTCTTCATTAAGTAAAATTTTCCGTTTTAATATATTTCACATTCAAAATCAAGAAAAATCAAAAGAATATCACTCGGTACAATTTTGTTTTATTCACTCAATAAACTATAATAAAAAAACTACATGTTTTCAGAAAAAAAAACTATGACATTCTTGGTAATTTTTTTTCGACAAATACAACACAAACATTTTTTTTCTTTTTGAAATCCCCGAAGGGATTATTTGGACTCTTAAAGAGCTCCAATAACTTAATTAATTTTATCAATTTACACAATTAATTTGTTTCTTTTCCGCCCGAACTTAATTTAGTTATTTTATTAAAAGAAGACAACTCACAGAGCGACTCCCGAATCACAATCAATTCAAATTGACAAAAATTGATTAAAAATCAATTAATAACTGACCATTTTAGATGTAAATCATATCATTTAAATAGCATCTAAACAAAAGGGTGTGAAGGAGATGTCTATTCAAAAATTTTGTATATTTCTTTCGGTTGTTTTGGTTTTTCCCAAACAAAGGAATTTAATCGTTTTTTTTTTTTTAGAATGAGATCGTCGAACAATTACAAAAAAAGAAAGGAGGATCGACAACATACAATTCGTGTTGGTTTTGTTTTCAGTTATTAAAGAGTATAGAGAAAACGAAATAACAATAACCACGAAATGCAACAATTTATTAACAGTTTAATCAAACAGATGATGATGAGATTGTGTCTGATAGCATCAACAAAAAATGAAAAATGCAACCACAACTACATGAGTTTTATTTTTTTGTTTGATGAAAACAAGGTAGAAGAATGTTTACGAATTTAAGCAATGTTAATTGTGAGACTGATAGTTTGTTAATAGAAATTGTTACTGAATCAACACGACGTGTTGTTTTAGCAACGCGATTAATTAATGGTTTTGATACTGGTTCATTATGTAATGTATTTTTGTTGAACTAAGTTGCTGTTTTATGTAGTTACGGATGTTAAACTTGAAGACTACCAAGTAGTGAGTTTATAAGGGAGAGAAGAAATAGAACAGTGTGGCGTCTGAAGAAAATGTATCCTTGACTGTTCGTTGACCGTTAAATCTCACTACCAAGGCATACATTTCCTTCAGTCTACCAATACAGAACCTGAACTCGTTCTGGAGTAGGGTGTAGACTCTCTTATAAATACTACTGGTTAGATAATTCCTCAGATTGCGGCATAACAGTCCTTTAAAGGTAACATCATACTCTACTCGTAATTCGGAATATATATAACATAAAAACATACACAAACGTTGCACGCACATTTTTATGTCATAACCATAACTTATTTTCGTTTGTTCCCTTAAACTCCCAAGTCCCAACAGTATAATATAAATAAAAGTAAATTAAATATAAAAATAAAAATGCATAAAAATTACAGTTTTACGTGCGATAAAAAATCTTTAGATAACAACAACAAAATCTTTATCGTAGAAATTTTTCTTTTGTATACATTTACGTAAAAGTTAAGAAAAGTAATAATTAGTCTGGAATTTTGTTTACTTCATAAAGGTTAATAAACTTAACTGTGTAGCCGGCTATGTCTATAGTCTATACATATCGAGTATTTTTAGACTTTTATTCGATATGTGTTAATCTTTTGTTGATAAAAAAACTGCTGGAAATAGTTTATGATATGATTATGGTTGTCGAAGAGAACGGTTTTCACATATATGTTTTGATTGCTGTTTCGGTCTTTCATAACATATATCGATTCACCGATTGTTGGTGCAGGACGAATAGATTATAGAGCCCACTAAGACTACTAAATTTCCAATTATGCTGTAAATATTTCCCTTCAAAATCGATTCACGATCAAGGAGCTTACTAACAGAGCTTTTAAATTATATTAACAGCATTTGAAAATTATATTTTGAACTCCGATCTAAGATCTAATGTGAGTACCCGAAGCAAAGTAACCTAAAAAAGATGTAAATAATATAGGCAGGGAAGAAACACGTCGATAAAGACTAGTGACGACTGTTAAAAACAAGTTCAAAGCTTTTAATAAGAGTCCAATATCGCAATTTTTATCCCCTTGAGTTTGATATTGCTAATGTGAGATAAAACGCTTAACTTCAGAATACTTTTATCTCAACCTAGATAATAATAAAACATCAACAATTTTAAACAATGTTATTTATAGCAAATTTTGAAAAAAAATCATTTAATTCTTGGTTTTAATTCTAGCCAAATACCTTCATCTGGAAATATTCGACCATTTCGTTTACCAAATTTAACTTTGTTTTCAGTTTTTTGACAGACTTCAAACGTAAAATTAAGTAAAAGATTGAAAACAATTGTTTTTACTGTCATTAATGCAAACCTAGATCCTATACAATTCCTTGGCCCTGTTCCAAATGGTAAATAAGCTAATGGATTAATTTCATGTTTGCGTTCATCACCAAATCGTTCCGGATCAAATCTCTCTGGATTCGGGTAATATTTAGAATCATGATGTAAGCTATGCACCGGAATCCATAAATTATCATTCTGGTTAAAATTTAAATCTATATTGTTGTATCTAATGCTGAAAGATTTATTACAATTACGATCCGTTATTGGAACTGGAGGCCATTTTCGTAAACTCTCCGAAACAAACTGATCTAAATATTTTATTTTAATTAACGATTCATAATCAATATGTTTTCCGTTCAGTTTTTGATTGACGTCATCAATTTCATTAATTAATTTCTGTTGCAAATCTGGATTTAAAGCTAGCTCGTATGCAATAAACGATAATGCCATTGTTGATGTATCAAATCCGGCTAAAAAGAAAATTAAACATTGCGCAACTAAATCATCATCACTCAATGTCTCTTTAATTTGTTTATTATCGTTTTTAAATTCATCAACAGCAGAAAATTCTTTTGCAATTTCATTCTCACCGATATTCGTCAATCTTCCTTGTTTCGCTTTTATCAATAAATTCAACATATCCGATCGAACGATACTTTTATCTTCCCGATTTTTAATGGTATCTAGAATAATTCGACGAAAATAGTTTTGATCTGATTTGCTCAATAGAGTTACTTTAAAGATCTTCATTATCCAAGGCACGAAAAAAAATCCGAAGATTTTAACAGCAATTGTTGTTGTCCCAAAGTTCATTAATCGTTCTCCCATCGTGTAAAACTCATTGGTTGGATATTTTATGGAGTTAATTTCAATACCAAAAGCACATGTTGCTATAATGTCGTTTGTAAAACGAGTAAAGAAGTTCTTTGTTTCAATAAGATTCTGAGAGTTCTGGGCGATTAACTGTGTATGCGACGAGATTAAATCTTTAGTACATTTCAACAAAAGTTCAAACATTATTTTCATTTTATTTCCTGTAAATGCTGGACTCAATGTTGATCTCATTTCACGCCATTTATCTCCTTGTAGAGAAAGTAATGTATTTGCAATTATCGGATCCATTTCTTTAGTTACAACAACACGATGATTTTCAAAATTATTAAAATGTTTGATGGTTAATTGTTTTAACAATTCCGGATCTTTCACTAAATATGTTGGATTCATTTGATCAAAAAATCCAATTATATAGTCATCGGGAAATGTTTCAAAAAATTTCTGAACAACATTCGCTGGCGATTTTGTTTTAAAAACTATTTCCATTGTATTCCCAACAAAAGGTTTGGGTTGTAAAAATTTTACATTTTTATCGTTGAAGTAGTTTTTATTTTCATTTCCTAATTGGATCAACCAAATAAATAGAGCTATGATAGCGGTTACCAAGAGGATAAATATCATTGTGCGACTTGATTGTTGATGATACTGCAATTAAAAATCAATTGATTAATTGGTTGGAATAAAATTAATTTATACCATTCTAACCATTCTAACCCTTCTAATGTTTTCAAACAATTTCTAAGAAACACATATCTGAGAAAAACTTACACTTAAGAAACATTAGCTTTTTTTAGAAACATAAACAAACAGTAAACATATACTAACAGGAATAACAAATCAAAACTATACAGTCAAACCTTAAAATTCAATTCAAGTAAAAATTCTAAGATTAAATCATTGGAAAAAATTGATAAAGTCTTGCATATAGTCGTATAGATGATGAAATGTTATTTTACTGTTTAATAAAATTCATACAAAAACCTCCAAACTTTTATAATTTTCTAAGGAAATTTTTACCTTTGTTTAATTAAAATTAAAGCAAAGTTAAAGTGTGAGAATTTACACTTGTCTTAACATCTGCAAACACTTTTTCAAACAGCAATTTGTCGATATCTATCTTTACTTACTAATTTGCACTTTTTTTTTAAAAACAATCACTGGTGGTTAAGAAAAAAACTATGGCAAACACTCGAAATGGTCGGGTTTATATACAAATTTTGTACCCCCACTATTGCTTCATTATTACTCAACTACGTTATTCAACCATGTGCGTCACCTACATCAGCAAATGTGGAGGAACTGGCGTAGTCAACTGGAATCTTATATCGATTTCCGCTGCTGTAATTTATTTCAGCCAAGCTCAATATAACTGCATTTACATTTTATAATAATAAAAAACAAAGTCATCTACATTTTAGTTGTTTCATTTCAACGAAGATGATTTGAAGTCTTTAATCTCAGAATTAAACATTTTAAGCAAATAAAGAAAAATCAATTCATTTTTAATACTTCACACCTCCACCTTTGACAGAGTATAAATTTTTAACACAACATATTAACAAATATTTTTCAATGATCGCGATTCACTAATTTTTGATAAATATTCTGTTTCATATTTTGACAAAGGTCGTGTCTCTAGATTATACCGCAAAAAATGATATAATAAAGGAAAAGTAATCAATAAAATAATTCATTAAATAATTTTACTATTTACTATTTAGTATTTGATATCAATTACACATACATGAATTTGTGACTTCTCTATTTTATTCTCTGAATTTATTAAGTTCATTAATCAAAACAAAATAAAGCAATCTGGGAGAAAGAGAGTAACAAGTATTATAAAAAAAATAAACATATACGTTTTGTTTGTGTTTATTCTTTGATGAGAATTATTGTTAGTACATTGCTTCATTCTATTTTATTGACATTATTATAAAACTAAATTAGGGCTATACTTAGATGCACTTGATAATTGGTTTGCATACCAATCATTAATTACATTGATCGTGTATGGACAATAATCTCATTTTCTCCTCAATATTTCAACCTATTCCAATTATAGGGTTGGAATAAATTGTTCTCCAAACAATATTCCGAGCAGACATTTCAAATAGGGACCAGCAGCCTAATTCTGTAACTGTGAAGCAGTGAAGTGATAAAAATTTCTTCGTTTCTTTTCATTAAAAAACTTATCACTTCACCGCTTCACAATTACAGAATTTGGCTGCTGATCAGGTTTGCTATAGTACGGATCAGGCATTGATGGGGCAGCCTGATTAGGTCCTGATCATGAGTGTAACGCTTTGTCGCTATCAGGTCCTGATTGAGATAGTCAGTTCAAGCTCTGATATGTATTTATATATTAGATATATAAATGAAATTAAATATAATTAAAAAAAAATAAACCATGCAAAAAAATTAAAACAAAAATTACCTTATCCACTAAAGTATTATAGTCTTCAAGCTGAGAAGCAATAACTAATCCATAGATGAAGCTATTTTAATTTAACTATTGTAGGGTATATTTAACAAATATATAACAAAACTAAACAAATTAATATTTCACAAATATATTTAATTCCATTATAGTTATTTAGGTATCAAGGGAATTATAAGGATGTTAATTACCGAGGGAAACGTTAACTACCCGAGGGCCTCTGGCCTGAGGGTTAGTAAGTTTCACAAGGTAATTGACATCTAATAATTCACGTGATACATAAATAATTTTATGTTTTACTACCTAAAACATTTATTAAACTAAAACATTTATTTTTATCAAGTATTTGATAGCATGATTTTTCGTTTAATTTGATCAAGTTAGTTGTTTTTCATTTCAAATTGTATAGCTGGGGTATTGTTATTCGTTACTATGGCTTTATGTAAATAATGTTGTTTATAAATAAACAAAACAAAAATTTATAGTGAAAACTAGGTCTATTATGAATCCATAACTCCCTCTTATAATTCCCTTGGGAATTAAGAATTGCATTATTATTTCGGTAACTAAGGTCTAAGCGACTTATAATAAGTCAGTAAAACATAAAAATATTATTATATTTTTATTTAGCCAAACAAACAGGAATAGACGAACCATTACAAAATCTAAAAACTAATGCATGATTTCCACAATGGCTAAGACAAAAAAATTAACTAGATTATAAAGTGAAAGAGGGAATTTTCCGTTTGTATAATAGAGATGCAGTCTGATTTTGTCAAAGAATTAAGAGAATAGAGGAAGTGAAATTGATGTTAAAAATTGAAGCAATTTTTGCACACCAATAAATTGTTACTAACACACTTGCGTTTTAGTAGAGGCGCCGAATTTCTATTATTGCATTGAATTCCAAATTTAAGCGTATTTTTGCCCCAAAATTAATTAAAAAAAGAGACGCCATTACATAGAAAAACAACATAAAAAAATTTGACAATACAACATAAAAAAATTGACAATCTAAAATGGAAGCATTCTATTATTGTTTACATTGATTTTAGATTATATTTTTTTCTCGAAAATATATAAAAAAATTAAAACTTATTAATAGAAAAGTAAATTATAATATCAATATTAGTTATCTATGATAAGAAATCCCATCCTGTATATGTTTTTGGGTAATTTTACACGTCATTATAACACACTTCATATTTAATGTTTTATTCAAAATTTTCACTTAAATATGTTAATTTTTCTTTAAAATTATTTTTAAATTATAATAAAATCACTAGCATTTTTTATATTTATTATAAATTCGTCAAAATATCACCACGATAAATAATAAAAACAATTTTATTAAAACCAAATTATAACCACACCAAACAATGTTTTTTTGACAACATAAAATGGACTAATACATCTTATTATAAAAACTACAATTTTTTATCAAAGTTTAAAATCAAACAAGAAATTGTATTTGTAATCAATTTGTGGTGTTTTCAAATAATTTATTTATAAATTAACAATATTTTTGGCTCTATTACAAAATAGTAAATTGTAGTATACTAGTGCCAACTGCCAATGCGTTTTCTTAACTACAGTGCTGCAATCACTCGCGTTTGAAAAACGCATTCGCACTAGTAATACACACTAGTTTTTGTAACAAATGCGCAAAACTTATAAATATTAATTTAATTTTTAATTTAATCATTTATTTAGCAAAGTTATAAAAAAAATTTAAGATATTTAAATAAATAAAGTGCGTCATCTTCGATGTAATAGTTATATTCATATTATAGGTCGATACAGTAGTTCGCTGCTAAATTGTACTAAAATGTTAACATTAAAGTTGATTTCATAGAATCCACCAATTTTCCAAATTTGTTTTCATTTTGTTTCACCGACGAAGAACGTAAAGTGTCACAAAATCTTTATTTAGACAAAGAAATAGTTTAAATAAATAATATCATATTATAAATAAATTTAAAAATATATACATAGCTACATAGAATTTCGATATTTTAAAAAACATAGTCATCCACGTACAGCTTTGCAAATATTCTGACAGCTGTTTTGTTTAGAAAACCCAAAATAATTATTTTTTTCTACTTCAAGCTACGAAAATGTCATTTTAATATATAGTAAAATCTATCTGAAAGTAAAACTTTTTCTAACTAGTGACTGAAAATTTTTTTCTAACTATTGAGTGAAAATAAATAAGTTTTGGTGGTCGCCTACAGGTGGTGGTTAAAACCAAATATTTAAAAATTATCCTTAAATTTACATATTTCTACAATTAGGCAATTTTCATGTATTTACGAAGCATTAATGCATATATGTTAAACATAATATATATAATATGTTACTGTAATTTACCCCATAAAAACATAATCTTACAATTATTAAAGTTTTTGTAAATTATAAAAGTTTATTCCGTTTTATTTGTTAGAAATATTGAAAGTACAATCAATATAATGATTAGTAGTAGTGGTTGGTTTCATCGATGATGTAGATGGCAGATTTATGTTGGAAACTGATGTATTATTTAAAGGATTGAATATTTGAGATTGAATTTGATTTACTGTTTCTGTTGTTGTTTCAGTTGCTGTGTTTATTTCTGTCAATATCGCAGTATTTTCAAGGGATTGAATATTTTGATTGAATATTTGAGATTGGATTTCATTTACTGTTTCTGTTTCTGTCAATATCGCAGTACTTTCATGGGATTGAAATATTTTATTACCTCTTTTTATTTTATTATTTATGGAATCATCTATATACTGTTTAGCCACTTCTGTTCTGGTAGATGCAGGAGCTGATTTAATTGAAATTGAAAGACATGGTGGATGGAAATCACTGTGCACTGTGCAGCACTGTGGTAATAAAAGATGGTAATAAAATATTTCTATCCCTTGAAAGTACTGCGATATTGACAGAAACAGAAACAGTAAAAATCCAATCTCAAATATTCAATCAAAATATTCAAAATATTCAATCCCTTGAAAATACTGCGATATTGAAAGAAATAAACACAGCAACTGAAACAGAAACAGTAAATCAAATCCAATCTCAAATATTCAATCCTTTAAACAATACATCAGTTTCCCACATGAATCTGCCATCTACATCATCGATGAAACCAACCACTACTACTAATCATTATATTGATTGTACTTTCAATATTTCTAACAAATAAAACAGAATAAATTTTAATAATTTACAAAAACTTTAATAATGAGTGTGTTTAATTTTCTATATCGGATAAATCTAAAAATATCTGTAATATCTGTAAAAGTTTTCAGAGAAAATATATGATCTGAGATATATACGAGAATGAAAAAAAAACACGGAACAGATATATCCGAGAATGCAAAAAAACACGGATAATTTTTTTGACGTTTAAATTCTCAATGTGTAAACAAAGTTATATCTTTGGGAAATTTATATTTTCGAACTATTCATATTTTATTCCATCTATAGGCGAACACTATTATTGTATTGGCAAACAAGAGACGTTTTCACCACTTGTTGAAAAATCTACTTTTTCTTTCAAATCAGATTATTTTGGGTTGTTTTTAACTTGTTTTTACTATATGTCAGTGGCGTCATTTCACCAAAATCTTGGGGGGGCGAGAATTTAAAGGACAAAAAAAAATTTTTTTCGTAAAACATAACATACATGTTTTTATACACACATATATTTAAAAGCATTTAAATGCATCGACTTAGAAATAAAAATAAAATGCTTCTGAGCTACATTGGTTACTCTGCTAGTCTTCTGGTGTTGTTTCATCGAAGCGAATGCCGCAAAGTTCTGCAAAATCCCTTCATTTGCTAAAAATAATTTTAAATTTAGTATCATCTCTGCATTGTTTAAGCATCAAGATAGTAGTTTTAATTAAAGCGCTTGTGCTAGAAATTATTATATCTTTGCTTTGTAACTGTTCAGAGAGTGAATTTGTAAACGACAGCAGATCGTGCATTCGTGCAGCATAGAAAAAAAGGATGGTTTTTCTATACGATTTTTTAGATCTCGGGCATCCCGGGATTTAAAATTTATAAGTCACATAGTCCCAGGAAAAATAAAACACCACGGGATTGCAATCCCTACGTGACTCCTCTTATGTCGAATCGTTTTTTTGTTTGTTTGTTTGTTTTCCTTTATTTGTCTCAGAGAGAAAGAGTTATGTCTACCCTAAACTGACCAGAGCCAAATCGTTAAAATGTGCGACGAAATGCAAACATTCTTCCAAATACTAACTAATTAGAATTTCTATTGCGAGAAAGTGGAACGGTGAAAACGTGCTAACTAGATTGTGCATAAATTTACTATTTAATGCTTTCCTTTACTATTTGTTTACTATTTAATTCTTCAAAAAATTCTTTTATTTTAATTGGACATTCAACCGTTAGGAAATGTGGTTGCAGTGGTTCGTACATTTTCTAAATTCTTTCTAGTGCTGGCATTACCGCCAACCAGCGAGTTTCACTGTATCCAATAAGTTGGTTAGGTTCGACATTACTTTTGCCGCAGAACTCCTTCAACGTCTCCAGTAAAGACAGTAAAATATCCAAATTTTTTAATCCTGCCATTTAAATCAGCAGCATTTCTTATTGCATTATTTAGAATATGGGCTGCGAATCCAATACCCAATACACTCTGGTTCAAATTCGAGTTTAGCTTGTTTTTAAATTTTCACCCCTTGACGTGACACCACTAAAATTGGTGTTCGTGTTATCAGCGCAAATCGCAACTAACTTTTTGTCAATGTTAAATAACAACAAGAAAACAAAATAACAACAAAACTTGTTCAAGCTACTGGAGCTGGCGGCTTATAGCAACGCTTTTTTATGTTTATCTGTATTTATATGTCTTTTAATATCATAATGTCCACTGTTAATTTTCAAATTCACTCCGACTGGTAATACACTAAACTTTTGCGTCGTTATATTTTGATTCTTTTTATAAAAGGATAGTCCAATTCAATATCGTATAAGAATTTACGTAAACGTTTTCTATCCGTCTTGATTTGCAGGAGAACTTTTTAAATATAATTTTAAAACTTAGTATAAATTTACCTTTTATAGTAGCTTAAAACTTTTGTTACACAAGTAAAGACTGTAAAACAATTGAAACAATTTATTTTAATTTTTAAAATGCTTGATTTGTTCAATTATTCATGCATTGTTAGAAAAATGAATATAAAGGATAACGTAGAGTGACTAATTTTCTTCTTTTACAAATCGAATGAAAGAACTGGAAAATGTAATCTGCTCCAAAGGAGTAAAACCGAAAAAACAAAAATTTTACTCTTACGTAAAGTAAGAACGATAGTAAGAACGATATTCAAATTATGAACATTTTAATTTTTGAATATTATTTCAAAGGATTGAAATGAGTGCTCGAATAAAGACTCGTAAACTCTGGTTTAAAAATTTAAATTTTTATGAATTTATACGCAAAACTGCATCTTTTTAAGTAAAATATTTTGTATTTTATTTTTCATAATAATATTGCACTGGTTTGTTCTCTCAATATGGTTAAATCAACATATACATAACATTATACAAAATGCAAGAAAAAACTGTGAAGCCATTGCTCTGACTAAGATATTGCGCAAACTATACGTAGGTAGATGATTATTTCGATAATGCGGGCAAATGTGGTGGAAATATTCGTTTCGTGGGACGTTTCGTGGGACAGATTTCTCCGTGGGACAACGCAAAAAAATGTGTGACATTTCCACGCAGCGTGGGACGTCTGGTCAGCTTACTACCCATAAACGTGCGTAAATTTTTCATTTGATTCAAAATTGTACAATTATTGCGAGCTTCTTTTAAATCTATAAGAAAAACCTACCACAAAAAAATAATAGTTTCTCCCTCCCTGTGACTGTATAAAAAAAATGAACAAAGATTGACGTTTAGGATACGTTTTGGATTTTATTATAACCAACCAAACATATAGTTTTTGCTATTTTATGAATTAAAAATTCATAAAATGAATTTGACAGCAAGTTTTCATAACATACTTTGAAAATATTTACATAACTTAAATATTTGTTCGTGTCGTTAGAAAATATTGCTTGTCCATTATAAAACATTCACTATCATAAAATCACTGGAAATAACCCAATAAATTTAAATTAGTCCCGTAATTATTTTCATTCATTTTATAAAAATTAGCACAACTATCAAGAAAACTTTTGATATGTTATAGGATTTTACATTTTAGAATGGTTTTTAATTTATTGTTTTTAAAAAAGTCTTGTAAAGTTTGTACAATCTGATATAGATAAAAAACAAGGCCAAACAGTCAGGGTTCTCCAAATAAGTGGGGTATAGTTAGGTTGTGTTCTCCTGCATGTACTTACTTTTAAATTTATATAAATTACCAATGGCCAATAACAATTGAAATTTGAATGTTAAATACTGCACTATGAACTCTCGAGGAACGCTATACTAATGAAATCGTGGCTCAGACGTGGCTCAGACACGAATATCTTATAAACAAAACACAATCGTTCTTCTAAAAGCGGTGATGCCGCGCTCCTTATAGTACGATAGAATTTTGTCAAAATACGCACTCACGGCGTTTTTGGAAGAACGATCGTATTTTGTTTATAAAACTGATTTCATCAGAAGATTAGAAGCAATACGACCGCCTTTCGTATCGGTGGCGCTCTAGTCCTTGATACAAAGAACGATAACGGTTTGAATATTGCGGTGAACTGTACTTTAGTCGGGCCAAAATAATATGTAACGTAATAATTATATTATTAGATATATTTCAATTAATAGTATGCGATAAAATTGGTATATTAGTTAAGTAAATCTTCTAAAAATTAGACGAATTTACAAAATAACAGTGCATTGAAATTTTTATAGTGTATAATTCTATCACGATTGGATGGTTCTATTGAATCGATGTATTGATAGTATCAGATCCTTGGGGGGGGGGCCAATGCCCCCCCCAGCCCTACCCAATTGACGCCCCTGCTATATGTTAAGTTAATCAAATCATTATTTTGATATTCTAGTACTATAAAAATAATCTATTTATTAAAGATTTAACTAAAAATCGGGCGGCATGCGTCCCAGGCATAGAAAATATTTTGTGGTCATATGTGCGGAAAAGTAGATTTTTCGTTTATTTTATTTTAGTCCAATATTGGAAATTTAATATTTTTGTGCATGTGTTACCAAAACATTTTTTTTGTGTTAGATATGTAAATAAAATTGGTAAAATTTCATTAGTTTGTTTAATTAGTTCACAGTTAACAACATTCTGTACAAAGACTTATCGACTTGCTCAAATTCAACCAACTAAATACAGCAATCAAAAACGAGACAAATGTTAACAATTTTAAAGTGAAGATTATTCAGTATCTTAGATTAAGTTTTGTTCCGTAACCTTTAGCATAACGCATAATATAATTTTTACATTTTGTTTAATATATGTATTATATTATCTCTTATTTTTGATTGAAAAGAAAAAAACCGTTTATGATTGTCGTCAATTTAATAAAAATTTTTTAAAGTATTATTATTTATTTATTTTTAAATATTATTTTTTTGAGATTTTGGCGTCGAATTTCATATTAATTGTTTTAAGAAGGAAAGATTAATAAAGACAAAGCAAACTAGAAAAAACAAATCCCAATCATAAGAATTTATGCAACAAGAATTATATATAAAGAAATTCATCATAATTTCCGCATGGAGGGATCAGTTTTTATTGTTTTGAAAATTTTTTTTGTTTTTGATCTACAGGTGTGACAACCCCGCGTACTCCAGTCCCGGCTATTGGCATACGAGTTAACGTGAGATATCACATACCACTGGCAATAGCGGTGAGATATCACTAGCCAAGGTGACATCTTAGGGGTGGTGGCGGATGAACTGTATTCAATCAACGGTAGTACCCTCAATCTTAGCTGTAAAATAATCCTTGATGACGGGACGCTATTGTTTCCTTGAAGAAACGAGCCTTCATATAACTATGTGTGGGCTTGGATCTTCAACAACGACGGTGCGTCACAGGATCTAGGAATATGCAACCGGCTGGATTATTGGCAACTACATTTTTGTTTTGTTTCAGCAAATTTTTGTAAAAATTTGCTATTTACTTTTTAATTTACTTTTATTTTCTCTATTCTATCATAAAATATTGGCCTATGTCATATTTTGTCAGTGATAGGATTTTTTGTTTAGTTATCCATTCTTTAACAAAAAATATAAAAAAACAAAAAAAAGAAAGATTTACGTCCATTAACACCTTTGAACGTATGTTGTTGTGGGACCTTGGTCTTAAAAGGTTTTTATGTGTTATTGTGACACATATTGTAATTCCTACTACACAACACATTTTATTAAAAAAAAAAAAAAATTCAATGAAGCAATTCCACTCCTGATGTTCTCATCAGGCGAGTTGTATCAAATGTTTGGATCTATACAGGAATTCTGGAGTTATGATTATTAGTATTGCTTTAGAAATGAAACGGGGAGTTAGGAGTTTTATTAAATCATTTCCAACCGCTGAAAAAAATGCTGATGATTTGCACTTACAAAACAATAACATTTAGGATTACTCCGGTATATTATTTAAACAAATAATTAATTTTACTCATTATCTTATAATTTCATTCATTATCTCTTTAATTCAGTAAGTATGGTAAAAAAGTAAGTATAATAGCCAAAATTAATCAAAAATATCCTGCAATTAATTTTAGATAACTTTTATATTCTGTACAACAAGTTGCTATTTGTTTAAGTTTTTATGAAGATTAAAAATATTTAAAAAACAATAATTTTTTCATATATATTACTAATGAACAAAAGTTACTTTAACTATGTAATAAAAAAAACAAACAAATTAATTGAAATTAACTATTGAGTAACAATAACTTTGCTTTTTTCTTCAACATTTTTCGATTTACGTTATGACGAAAAATAAAAATTAAAACGATCGCTAAAAACCTGGCAAATCAAATTTATTAAAATAAACACCATCTTGAAAGTTTAACTTCTATGAAAATGATTTAAGCTAACATCAATTTCACTCTATGATGGTTACAACTAAAAAAAAACAAAAAACAACCTAAAACAAATTATATTTAAAAAAAAATCTTATTTATTTTCTTAAAACTAGTATATTTGTCTTGGTTTTAAATTCAACCACATTCCATTATCTGGTGTCATCGTTCCTTTATATGTAGCTGGTTTTGCTGGAATTTCTGTTTTATCACAAACATCCAATGTGAATTTCAACAAAAGTGTATAAAAAATTGTTTTCAGTTCCATCAGAGCAAATCTTGATCCAATACAATTTCGTGGCCCCGTTCCAAATGGTATATAAGCTGATCGATTAATCTCATGTTTTCGTTCATCGTTAAATCGTTCTGGATCAAATTTCTCAGGATCCGGATAATAAATTGGATCACGATGTATAGCATAAATTGGTATCCATAAAAAATCTGATTCTTTAAAAATTAAGTCCTGATTGTCGTATTTCATACTAAAACTTTTATTACATAGACGATCGATGAATGGAGTTGGAGACCATTTTCTTAAAATCTCTGACACAAATTGATCCAAATATTTCATTTTAGAAATTGTTGCATAATCTATCGGATTTCCTTCTAACTGTTGATAAACTTGATCGATTTCGTTGATTAACTTTAACTGAATATCTGGATTAACAGCTGCTTCATATGCCATATACGTAAGTGCTGTTGAAACTGTATCAAATCCTGCTATAAAGAAAATCAGACATTGAGCTATGAGCTCCTCATTGGTCCATTTAAACTTATTCTGGTTTTTCCCGTTGCTTAATTCCTCAACCGCAGAAAACTGAATCGTATTTTCAGGTTCAATTACATTTGTTAATCGTCCCTGTTTCGTCAGGAGATCTATTAAATCAGGTCGACTGATATTCTTTTCGATACGATATTGTATGGCTTTCAAAATAACGTTGCTAAAATAATCTTGTTCAGTTTTACTAAAAAAAGATACTTTAAATAATTTCATAAGCCACGGCGTGAAAAAAAATGCTGCAAATTTAATTCCATGGATTATTGTTCCAAAATTTAAAAGAACTTTCGCCATTTTAAAAAACTCATTTTCTGGATTTTTGATTGAATTGATTTCAACACCAAAAGCACATGTTGCTATTATATCATTAGTAAAATGAGTGAAAAAATGTTTAATTTCAATAACATGATCAGTGGGGTTCTGATTGGAATACTCCGTGACTAAATCATTGGTGCATTTTAAAAGTAGATCAAACATCGTTTTCATTTTAATACCAGTAAATGATGGACTAACAATTGATCTCATTTCACGCCATCTTTCACCTTTTAATGCAAGCAATGTTTTCCCTAAAATTGGGTCAATATCGCCTGGTACAATATTCCGATGATCTTCGAAGCAATTGAAATGTTTTATTGTTAATTGTTTTATTAACTCTGGATCTTTCAAAAAATACCCTGGACGATGGTTATCATAAAATCCAAATAATTTTTGTCCTGGAAATTCACTATACATTTCTTGCAAAAAATCACATTTTGATTTTGTTCTAAAGACAATCGATCTTGTATTACCGAACCATAGATTGGGTTTTAAACTTTTTACGTTTTTATCAAAAAAATATTTTTGGGTCTTAATTGATTGGTACAATTTGAGTATAAGATAAATAAATACAATTATTAACAATGAACTTAGAATCTCCATCTTGAGGTTATAACGCGCTAATTCTAACTGAAAAAACTATGTTGGATACATTAAAAAAAGTGATACCAAATTTATTCAGGTCTCTCTGAAACTAAATAACTAAACTTACACTAAATAATTATCAATTGCCTATTAATATTATTTCTTATACAACGCAGTTTTAAATCGTTTAAATGTTACTTGAGTCTAAACGTTAAAAGTTGAACTAACTACTCTCTTCAGAATAATTTTAAATTCCAATTTCTTATCTCGCTAAGAAATAAAATTATACAGTTAAGACGTTGATTTACTTTACGGCTTGCTATAAAAACAGTATTTTAAAAAGAAGACCTTCTTGATTGGAATCATAACTTAGGTTGAATCAAATGTGTTGGTGCAATCGGTATCGGAATTATAAAATCCGTCACATTTTAACAACTAGGTCCCATATTAATATGCGGTAAAATTAAACGTTTACTTATGTTTTATTTTAAGGAATGAATTCAACATATAAATTAATAACAATAAATACTATCAGCTAATGAAATATGATATATAGAGAGTTTGAAACGCTCCTTATATGAATCCTTTACTCCCTTCTTTCAAAGCGAGTAACTTTAAAAAATATAACACTCCCAGATACAGGATTGAAAATAATAAAATATCGTTTTTCCTCCTATATTGAAATTTATATTTTCAAATACTCGCACATTTCTTTTTTACTTCCAAATTAATGGTTTCCAACGTAAAAATAAACAAACAATTGTTGTGAATATTTTGTTCAATTTTGCAAGTAACGTTATAAAAATATGACGAAAAGGTACTAATTTTCTTCTTTTGCAAACGAATTGAAAGAAAAGAAAAAGAAAACAACTAAAATAAAAATTCCAAAAAAGTGAATCGAAAAACTAAAAATTTCGATCTTCGAGGAAGAACGACATTGAAATTATAAACATTTTAATTTATGAATGCTATTTTTGAAGAGTGAAATGAGTGCTCGAATAATATAAAATTGTGAACTCTGGATATATCTCAATACTTTTTCTATGGTATTTCTGCCTTCGTAAAATTGACTGAACAAAAATTTTACAATTCTATTACAGTTTATAGAAGGCAGAAATTCCATAGAAAAAGTATTGAGATAGATATCTATTACAGTTTATAGTTATGGAATATATAATTTTTTAATCCTTTTTTTCTATTGTCGTCATTTCAAAAGTAAAATATGGAGGGGCTGAAATCTCACAGCTCTGAGGTATCAAGACTTCGGTCTGGGTTAAGGATTTTGATATAGTTTTCGGCATAAAACTTTTATGAGGACATGGTTTTTAGTTTTGGGCAGCGATGTATATCAAACATAACTCTTTGTTAAAGTACAAGTATTTTTTTATCTCTGTTTAGAAATTTATTACAAAACTAACACGAAACATCAATACTAGGGTTTTTCAAACGGGATCCCGGGATCCCGGGGGTAAATTTTCATCCCGTTTTCCCGGGATTTCATTCCGGGATCCCGGGTATCCCGCTAATTTTTATTAACATTTTTTTTTTACTTTTTCCGAAGACATTAAAAATTTTCTCACTCGAAAATCGAGTAGTTTTTAATTCTTTTCCCTCTGTAGTAATTAATTTCGTTCAAAATTAGGAAAATGTTTTTTTGACACATATGGTGTCATGGTTTTTTTGTATGGTTTTTTTTGACACACATAAACACAACAAATTAAAACCAATAAAAGTTTAAAGAGGTAGATTTTTCTGAGAAATCTACCTAAAACTTGCGCTTCATTTCTCTTAATTTATGTTTAATGGTTCTCTTATGAAGGCGATTAATAGAGGAACGAGACATGTTTACAATGTGATTTGCAATGTCGTCTGAATTTATTTCATTGTTAGCATGAGTAACTAAGTTTGAGTCATCCAGCTTCCGAAGAAGACTCCAAGCTGCCCTACTAGAATGGGAAAAATCAATGTTTTCAACTGCGTTAATCCACTTTTGTTTCCTCGCGGTGTCCAGTGAGTATACTAAGCCATCAACCACGTCTGCCTCACCACTACTAATGTGTTCCTCAAATAATAAATATATCGCTCTCTCTACTCCAACCAGGAATGCATTCTTCATCGGAAGACTCTTGGGATGCATTTCTTTGCAGTTGAAATGATGGCTCCTACGAACCTATCGTAATTTTTAGGAATGGGTTGGATCTAGTGAATTACTGCATCCAACTCCGACCCATATTTATTCCCGTAAATTTTGTTAAAATTGCATCTAGGCTGAGTAGTAGAGTTTACGTGTAGGATTTGGAAACCTACCTCAAAAATTACTGCACGATGTTGAGAGCGTGGAAAACCTTGTAAGACAGCCCTATTGACAGCCATATTGGAATAGGGTTACGTTGTTCGTTTTTTGTAGAAACACAGAGGTCGGGATTGTAATAACTTGGCCATCTAGCAGATCTAATTAGGTTTTCATGTCTTTCGTATCATATACCAGGAACAGGTTGTCGATTGGTCCCGTCAGTTAGTTGTATACCATTGTAATTGTTATTTGAGTAGGACCACTGATTGTGATAGCTATTAAAGTCACCAACCTATATTGCTGGGTGGTGAAATAATGGTAGAGTATCAGCTGGCCACGCTGTATATCAACAATAATAAGATATATATCGTTGTCCGTCTGGTGTAAGTAAATGGGTGCAGCTCATTATTTCTAACTTAATATACGTGCCAGATCCATATGTTTGATGGTAAATGGCACTAATTAGTTTATAATCAATAATTTTTTCTCTAGAAGTAAGTTGCGCTTCATCTGTTGCATGCGTTTCCTGCCAGAATTACAACGTTGATATCGAAATAATAACTTTAATACTCTTTCTAAGTGTTCAGTTTTTGACTTGCTAATGCTTTCAATGTTCAATTGTAAAATACAGACTGAGAGTCCAATATTTTTTGTCTTATGGTGCTGAGAAGTACTATTGTTATTGTGATTTTGATTTATTTGTATCACAGAACATGTATCATATGACGTTAAAAACATCACAAAATAATTGGTAATTTTTGAAGTAACTAAGCAGAGTACAAATAATTTAGATTATACAATGCACTAATGACTATCCCACCGACATCAATTGAATCGGAAGAGCTTTTTCTGTGGCAGGGCGTTTCATCACGAAAATTCGGACAAAATTGAGTGATGGCGCCATTGGTAAAATTAGTATTATGAATTTATTTTTGTTTTGTTTTTATGTATTCTTATTTATTTAATTTTTGAAGTTTTTCTCATTAAAAATAATGGAAATTTAAAAATCAATAGTGCATTTTTTGTGCTGTTTTAATTTTACACATTTTTCTACCACCCAATTAGAAAAATCTAGCTTTTTAGCGTTTCCGAGATTTCCCGGGATCCCGGGAATTTAACATTTTTTGTCCCGGCTTCCCGGGATTTGTATTTCTACGGGAAATGAGAAACCCTAATCAATACGATGCCGGAAAATTTTAACAGATCATAATATAACATAATTTAGTGAAAAGATGATACACTCAGCAAACTGCTCAAAAACCTCTCCATTTAGCGTTTCGAGAAAATATTACAAAATCACAAATTCATATTTCTTTCAAAATTCCAAAGATATTGTAAAAATTGAATAAAATCAAAATTTTCAAAATTCCAAAAATATTCCAGTATAAAATCAAATATTTCAACATTTTCTAAATTCCAATAATATTCCAAAAATTCTTAGAAATTCAAACTTTTCCGATATTCTAAAAATATTGCAAAGAGCATTACAAAATCAAATATTGAAACTTTTTCCAAAATTCCAAAAATTATAAATAATAAAATCAAAAATTTAAAATTTTTCAAAATTCTAAAAATATTCCAAAAATTTTACAAAATCAAAAATTAAATCTTTTTCCGAAATTCTAAAAATATTGCAAAAATTATTACAAAATCAAAAATACAAACCTTTTTCAAAATTCCAAAAATATTTCAAAAACTATAACAAATTTAAAAATTTCCATCTCCAATATCATTTTCAATTACATTTACGTCATAAAAACAGCTACATTTTTTTTTCCAAAAATTCGGTTAAAAAAATAAATGAAATCATTTTTTGACACACTTGACATTATTTTTTTGACAAACTTATAATGCCATAATTCTCTATAATAATAATAAACTTTCATGTCATACAAATAATTAATTTTATTTTTTTCCAAAAAATTGGGTAAAAAAGTAAATAAAAATCTTTCTTTTGACACACTTGACAACATTTTTTTGATAAACTAATAATGCCATAATGCTCAATAATAATAATAAAATTTCATTTCAAACAAATAATCAATTTTATTTTTTTTTCCAAAAAATTGGGTAAAAAAATCTTTCTTTTGACACAATTGACAACACTTTTTTGACAAACCTATAATGCAATAATCTAGTTTTTGATCTCACATACCAATCCCTACCATCAAGATTTCTCCAATTTCCCCTTTCAGTTCTGTCCCTTGAGTATACCTATTTTTATAAAAAAAAATTTTTGAAATCCCTCCAGCGGTTTTCCCTGCAGCGTAGGTAATGACCGGCCGGCAGACAGACATACATTTTTTTTTTGCTTCTTTTGAATCAGTAGGTCCTAAAACGTCGAGAAATGCCAAAAAAAGTGGGGGTAAGAATTTCACTTTTGGCTCATGAATGTAATACTTAGGTCTTTCAGACCGAAGTAATAAACACAAAAAAAAAACTTTTTACAACTCTTATTACGTCAAAAACGAACATTTAAACAAAAACAAAATCACAAGAAGAAATTTTTTATTTTAGCAAAATAAAGTTGCACTTGAACCGTATTTCAATTTTTATTAAATGTCGTAGAAAAAAGTGTGTTACTCGTCAACACAATCATTTTGGTATCGTTGCACAATACACTGTTATTAAAAATTTTATCCATCTCTTGATGAGTTGGTGCTCACGTTTCCTCAACTATTTTACTCGTTCAAATAACTGGGTTACTGTAATTAGTTTAATGTGATGCTTCAAGATTAAAATTATTATTTTTTACTTAAAAAATATAGTATATCCGAAATCGTTATTGTGGTTTAATATAAACGAATTGGTAATTATAACCGTTATGTTTGTTATGATCGTTATGACGAATGTTATGATGAATCAACATATGAAAGGTAAAAAATTGTTAATATTGAAAAATAGTGTCTTTCCGATCGATTGATTTTCTTTCCTAATAGGAACGCATAAATAAATACCTATGTGTGCTAAAAGAAACTGTTCGCTATTTTTATTTTATTTTTAATCTACGGGTAGTTCCTGCTATATAAATATATACAGTTAATGTGAGATACGAAATACTACTGGTAATTATTTTGTACTTTTAGAAATTTAATTTGTCATTTATGCATAGCCGCTTTGTTTTAATTGTCGATAATAGTCGAGCCGCTTTGTTTCAATTGCTGTCGATAATTTGGGACGACTATGATAAGTGTGGTACCACCTAAATCTATTTTTGTATTATTAAGCTCGACAAAACGAGAGAAAAATGTTCTACAAAAAATTTGTGACCCATTTGGTTAACGAGATAGAGGCATTTGAAAAAAAATAATATGTTTGTACGTTTAAGTTATTTACACGGTTTCTATAACAAAATTGCGAATTTGATAATTTTTCTATGGTATTAAATGGCTAAATATTTCTTGCATAGGTTCATTATAACGCTTATAAAATTGGAACCTCTTGGGTTAGATAGCTGAAATTTTCTGAGGCTATAGTTTAAAAGTTAGCCTAAAAGTTAAGATGAATTTAAATAACATAAACTCAAAAACGATAAAAGCATTGCTTTTTGCGTTTGTTTTAGTTTCAACAGCCTAAGGGTCGCAAACTTTAGTCTTGAACTATTTTTTTGGGAAATTTTGGAAAGATTTATGTTTTATATACGAGAGCAAAAGTTTTCAAATATGAGCTTGGCCATTTTCAGCTAGATCAAGGACAGCAAAGTTTAGTAAATTTTTAAAACAGCTGATTTTTAGGAACCTGGAACCCCAAGGGATAAAAATGATAAAAATGGAAAGAAAATGATAAAAAAAATTCAAATATTCAATATTTATAAATTTTATTAAAATATTATGATACAAACGGAAGTTATAGCGCCCGAGATTGTTTGACTTTTTAGGCTCTAGCCGCTTAACCGGTACCCGGATATGGCCAGTTCGCAAACTTGTCCAAAGGATTACTTGCCGCATCATACACGGAAAGTTTTTTTGGTGTATGGAGTGCCGCTAAATTCCGTTATATCTCATATCGTTATACATATATATATAATTTTTTTTGTTTTTTGTTTTTCCGTCTCCACTTATCATATATTATCATATATTATCGCTTATCGTTTGGCACCAAATTTTTTCCGAAATTCCTAGATCAGGCTCATTGCAATAGGTAGATTTTTATATGAAATCTACCGAAAATAAAAGAATAACAGAAACTTTCGATAGAAGATTTTACTGAATACACCCCAATATCGTAAGTAGTAAAAAGTTTAAAGTAAATAGTTGTAAATAGTAAATAGTATATTGGAAATAGTATATAGGAAATAGTAAATAGAAAATAATATATAGTAAATAGTAAATAGTAAATAGCAAATAGTAAATAGTAGATAGTAAATAGTAAATAGTAAATAGTAAATAGTAAATAGTAAATAGTAAATAGTAAATAGTAAATAGTAAATAGTAAATAGTAAATAGTAAATAGTAAATAGTGAATAGTATATAGTAAATAGTAAATAGTGAATGGTATATAGTAAATAGTAAATAGTAAATAGTAAATAGTAAATAGTAAATAGTAAATAGTAAATAGTAAATAGTAAATAGTAAATAGTAAATAGTAAATAGTAAATAGTAAATAGTAAATAGTAAATAGTAAATAGTAAATAGTAAATAGTAAATAGTCAATAGTAAATAGTAAATAGTAAATAGTAAATAGTAAATAGTAAATAGTAAAAAGTAAATAGTAAATAGTAAAAAGTAAATAGTAAATAGTAAATAGTAAATAGTAAATAGTAAATAGTAAATAGTAAATAGTAAATAGTAAATAGTAAATAGTAAATAGTAAATAGTAAATAGTAAATAGTAAATAGTAAATAGTAAAAAGTAAATAGTAAATAGTAAATAGTAAATAGTAAATAGTAAATAGTAAATAGTAAATAGTAAATAGTAAATAGTAAATAGTAAATAGTAAATAGTAAATAGTAAATAGTAAATAATAAATAGTAAATAGTAAAAAGTAAATAGTAAATAGTAAATAGTAAATAGTAAATAGTAAATAGTAAATAGTAAATAGTAAATAGTAAATAGTAAATAGTAAATAGTAAATAGTAAATAGTAAATAGTAAATAGTAAATAGTAAATAGTAAATAGTAAATAGTAAATAGTAAATAGTAAATAGTAAATAGTAAATAGTAAATAGTAAATAGTAAATAGTAAATAGTAAATAGTAAATAGTAAATAGTAAATAGTAAATAGTAAATAGTAAATAGTAAATAGTAAATAGTAAATAGTAAATAGTAAATAGTAAATAGTAAATAGTAAATAGTAAATAGTAAATAGTAAATAGTAAATAGTAAATAGTAAATAGTAAATAGTAAATAGTAAATAGTAAATAGTAAATAGTAAATAGTAAATAGTAAATAGTAAATAGTAAATAGTAAATAGTATATAGTAAATAGTAAATAGTAAATGGTAAATAGTAAATAGTAAATAGTAAATAGTAAATAGTAAATAGTAAATAGTAAATAGTAAATATTAAATAGTAAATAGTAAATAGTAAATAGTAAATAGTAAATAGTAAATAGTAAATAGTAAATAGTAAATAGTAAATAGTAAATAGTAAATAGTAAATAGTAAATAGTAAATAGTAAATAGTAAATAGTAAATAGTAAATAGTAAATAGTAAATAGTAAATAGTAAATAGTAAATAGTAAATAGTAAATAGTAAATAGTAAATAGTAAATAGTAAATAGTAAATAGTAAATAGTAAATAGTAAATAGTAAATAGTAAATAGTAAATAGTAAATAGTAAATAGTAAATAGTAAATAGTAAATAGTAAATAGTAAATAGTAAATAGTAAATAGTAAAAAGTAAATAGTAAATAGTAAATAGTAAATAGTAAATAGTAAATAGTATATAGTAAATAGTAAATAGTAAATAGTAAATAGTAAATAGTAAATAGTAAATAGTAAATAGTAAATAGTAAATAGTATATAGTAAATAGTAAATAGTAAATAGTAAATAGTAAATAGTAAATAGTAAATAGTAAATAGTAAATAGTAAATAGTAAATAGTAAATAGTAAATAGTAAATAGTAAATAGTAAATAGTAAATAGTAAATAGTAAATAGTAAATAGTAAATAGTAAATAGTAAATAGTAAATAGTAAATAGTAAATAGTAAATAGTAAATAGTAAATAGTAAATAGTAAATAGTAAATAGTAAATAGTAAATAGTAAATAGTAAATAGTAAATAGTAAATAGTAAATAGTAAATAGTAAATAGTAAATAGTAAATAGTAAATAGTAAATAGTAAATAGTAAATAGTAAATAGTAAATAGTAAATAGTAAATAGTAAATAGTAAATAGTAAATAGTAAATAGTAAATAGTAAATAGTAAATAGTAAATAGTAAATAGTAAATAGTAAATAGTAAATAGTAAATAGTAAATAGTAAATAGTAAATAGTAAATAGTAAATAGTAAATAGTAAATAGTAAATAGTAAATGGTAAATAGTAAATAGTAAATAGTAAATAGAAAATTGAAAATAGTAAATAGTAAATAGTAAATAGTAAATAGTAAATAGTAAATAGTAAATAGTAAATAGTAAATAGTAAATAGTAAATAGTAAATAGTAAATAGTAAATAGTAAATAGTAAATAGTAAATAGTAAATAGTAAATAGTAAATAATAAATAGTAAAAAGTAAATAGTAAATAGTAAATAGTAAATAGTAAATAGTAAATAGTAAATAGTAAATAGTAAGTAGTAAATAGTAAATAGTAAATAAGAGATAGTAAATAGTAAATAGTAAATGGTAAATAGTAAATAGTAAATAGTAAATAGTAAATAGTAAACCGTAAATAGTAAATAGTAAATAGTAAATAGTAAATAGTAAATAATGAATAGTAAATAGTAAATAGTAAATAGTAAATAGTAAATAGTTAATAGTAAATAGTAAATAGTAAATAGTAAATAGTAAATAGTAAATAGTAAATAGTAAATAGTAAATAGTAAATAGTAAATAGTAAATAGTAAATAGTAAGTAGTAAATAGTCAATAGTAAATAGTAAAATGTAAATAGTAAATAGTAAATAGTCTGCCAAGTTATTAATATAGATAAGAAAGAGAGTTCGTGACCAAGTGCAACGTTGAGAAATTCCTGTTTTACTTGAAAAGAAATCAGTTGAGACAGCGACAAGAATAACCAGTAAAATTTCCGCATGGAGGGATACTGATCCTTGATGATGAGACGCTATTGCTTTCTTAAAGAAACGAGCCTTCATATAACTATGTGTGGGCTTTAATCTATCAGAAAGACAGTGCGTCACAGGATCAAGGAATATGCAACCGGCTGGATTATTGGCAACTACATTTTTGTTTTGTTTCAGCAAATTTTTGTAAAAATTTGCTATCTACTTTTTAATTTACTTTTATTTTATCTATTCTATCATTAAATATTGGCCTATGTCATATTTTGTCAGTGATAGGATTTTTTGTTTAGTTATCCATTCTTTAACAAAAAATATAAAAAAACAAAACAAGAAAGATTTACGTCCATCAACACCTTTGAACGTATGTTGTTGAGGAACCTTGGTCTTAAAAGGTTTTTATGTGTTATTGTGATACATATTGTAATTCCTACTACACAACACATTTTATTTTATTAAACGAAAGCCTCCAAAAATTTCCGTCGCTCTTCATTTCGAAATTCATGTTGTATTTCATTAAGAATTTTAACGACTCAAAAAATCTCATGATAATAAAGTTAATTATAAATTCGGTGACTTTCGGCGACGTTTTCGGTGACTATAAGCTTTATCATTAGGGTCAATGGTAAAACGGGCCGTGGCAGATTAGCAGGCCAAATCAATTTGGTCCTCAACAAAATTTCATAATTTTTTTGCTAATATCTATAAATGTTTTTTTATAAATAATATTTATTGGTATACACCGGCAAGGAAATGCGTATTTCTTTCTACAAATAATGAGGGCTAAAGTTATATATATGTTCATATCAAATTTTTTCGAATTCCTCTAGTCCAGTCAATGACCATTTTCCTGTTTAATCCTTACACAGCACCGATTTGCACAAAAATTTGGATTTAAGATCTAACTACCCTCTTCTTTAAAGTTGAACCTGTGCCGGGAGGTGAATGCCACGGCTTCTTGGGGGTAAAAAATCTTTCATTAAAACTAGGTCTGGGAATAGATAGATTGACTAATTCTAAGGAAGTTTTGTTATCTAAAGTTTTTGCTGAAAGTCAATACAACTTATTCGCGAGTGAACATTTCAACCCAAAAAACACGTTTTCAGACGGTTTTTAACGAATAACTCAAAAAGTAAGGCTTATATAAAAAAACGTATTCTGATTAAAAATGTAACTTATAAAATTCAAAGAAATGGTGGGTTTATGTGGTCTATAGACCCAATACAAACGGAGTAATAGCTTGTTGAAGATTGGTCCTTATTCGTCAAATGTCAAAATTGAAAGCTTCAAAGTAATATAAACAAAAAACAATGCATTTTTCGGAAAAAGCTTGCAAAACATTTTTAAAATGGTTAAAATACCTTTTTATTTCTTTTTATAAAAGTTTCTAGCATAAAAACTAAGCGAGTTATGACGAAAATAAGGTGGTTTCCTAGTTTTTCGGCGACAAAAAAAGTGAAAATCATCCCTTAATTATCACCCAAATTAAAAATAATTGGTACCACTTTGCAATTCACTTTATTAATGCAATTTTAATATGCTCTAGCAGTTTAATTAGTTTTCAGTGCTTAGTGTTTAAAAAATTAAGCTTGAAGTGAAGAGAGCATTTTGTAATATTGAAAAAAATTGTCTTTTCTTCTAAATAACTTGAAAACTATTGATGATATGCCAAATTTGGTTAAAAACATAATTGCAGGTTTATATTTGTTCTATAAAAAAAGATAAAAATTGAGTAAGATATCAGCGTTTACAATTTGCATGTCTGCGTAAACAGTAAATAGTTCAATCCCTTTCAGCTCAAACCCTTTCAAAAACAAGTAATAGAAGAAAATTTAATTTAAATAAGCTTATAGCTCTTAAAAAATCCTACAAAATAATCCACCATGAACCCACCATTATTTATGTTTTTTATAAGATTCATTTTTAATCAGTTGTAATTTCCCAAGGGCGGTAGTAGTGATATACTAGCATCTTACATCAGGTGTTAATTGATTTTTTTCACGTTTAAATATATGACTAGTGCCTTTTTTGTTTGGAAAAAGATTATTTTTATTGGTGTGTGATCGAAATGATGAAATCAACAACAAAACATATGTTTTGAGTTCAAAGAATGAAAAACCACAACCAAACATATGTTTAAAACATATGTTTTGAGTTTAAATCTTATTTTGCAAATAATCTCTGCGTGTGGTCGTTTAAATTTTACGAATAAAATGAATTTAATGAATAAAAAAAATGGATATCGTCGCACTATCTAACGTAAGAAAGATGGTTGAAAGAAAAAAGGAAAAAGCAATGTTGCAAATAATTTTTTTTTCTTGTCCAGATGTTTTAATTTTTAACTTTTGCGATATATATTTTTTTGTTTGTACTGAAAAACAACAACAATTGCATTAATATTATCTCAATTGCATCGAAATGAGGTTGAAAAGAAAATAGAGAAAATGATGAAAATAATTTTTTTGTCTTAATTGCAATATATTTTTTGTAGATATATTTTTTGTTTGTACTGAAAAAACAACAACAATTGCATGTTAACCTAGTTTCATTTAAGATACATTCATATTTTTTTTGTTTTTTGTATCGTAATTGCGTCTCGATTTTGTCATAATTTCTTTTTTGTTGTTGTTTTAATCTGTTGTTTTCTTGTTGTAAGAAGTGAAAAGAAATGAATAAAAAAAACTTGATTTTCGTGGCACTTGGCTTTTCACGTTAAATAATTAAATGTTTTGTTTATGTTTGATTTGATTTTTTTCTTTGGAGCACATGTTTTGATGTGAAACAGATTTGTTGTTGTAGTTTTTCTGGTTGTTATATAAGATTTGTGTAAAAAGCGATGAGAAGAATAAGAAAAACAGTGTGTTGGAAAAAATGATGATGTGTAGGAAAACAAAACTTTTTATTTGAAATTTTAGTTTTTCTAATAATAATAATTTTCCAAAAATGGAAGAAAACAAAAAATTATAAACAGATGTTCGAAATGGTTCATGTGTTTAACGAGATATGTTTAACAAAAAAGGATGATTTAATGACTGAGTATAATAAAAACGTTTGCGAATTATTTACCAAGGGTTCACATCATCGAAATATATCTGTTATATTAAAAACCCAAAATGTGTAACATCAAGGAAAATTTTGCACAGACATTTCGTTAAACTGCAAATACTTAGTTATGTTTAATAACCCCCGAGATAAATCTCAAATCTACCCGCTTGCTAGGCAAATTTATCCAGAAAATATCAACGAATTTGTATGAGTATATAAGGAGGCAGCTACAAACGGGGGTTTTGAAGCTAGCTGACCAAGAAAAAAAAAAGAAAATGAACACTGCAATCTATCTAAGCTAATTGTTCTTGCACAATATTGAAAACGTTTTGAAAATTAAGTACAATAGATTAGTTTAGATTGAACATTATTTGAATAGGCTTATGTAGATAATTTTGCAA
Organism: Diogma glabrata; assembly: GCA_963693315.1. Lineage (NCBI taxonomy): Eukaryota > Metazoa > Arthropoda > Insecta > Diptera > Cylindrotomidae > Diogma > Diogma glabrata. Next base: position 202,339,473 of record OY856188.1, read on the forward strand.
CTATGGATGTTTATTTGGTTTAAACCATCACCACATATAATTTTAAATAAAAAAAAAACCAAAAATAGACGTAATCCAGCTTGAATGTTGATGTATTTTGTTTTTTGCTTTAAAGATGGGTAAACATATTGAATTTGAAATCAAAATTTGTAATCGTTTAATTTGTTTTACTAATAATTATTATTGTGGAAAAAAATTGCATAGAATAATTACTAATTACTTTTGTTGTTGTTTTTCATGTTGGTTTTTTGTCTGAAAAATTTTTATTGCACATGTTTTGGTAGTGAAACAGAGTATATTATGCCAATAATCTTTTTAATTTAAATCTTTGTTGGTGTATTATTATTTCGATTATGTATTTTTATATTACTGTTGAATAATTTTTCCAAAAAATAAAAGAAAACAAAAAATTATAAATAGATGTTCCAAATGGTTCATATCATTTATTTCAAAAAATATGATTATTTGAATAGGCTTATGTAGATAATTTTGCAACTATGGATGTTTTTTTTTTTTTTTTTTTTTAATAAAATGTGATGTGTAGTAGGCATTACAATATATGTCACAACAACACATGAAAATCTTTTAAGACCAAGGTCCACAACAACATGCGTTCTAAGAATGTTAATGGACGCAAATCTGTTTTTTTTTGTTTTTTTTTTATTATTTTTTTGTTAAGTAATGGATAACTAAACCATAAATCCTATCACATATAAAATATGACATAGGCCAATATTTCGTTATAGGATAGGGAAAATAAAAATAAAACAAGAGATAAAAAGCAAATTTGTTTTACAAATTTGCAGGAACAAAACTAAAATTGGTTTGCCAATAGTCCAGCCAATGGCATAATCCCTGATTATGGGACGCAGTATATTTTTCAATGATTAGAGCTCAGATATGTAGTTATATGAAGGCTCGTTTCATCGAGCAAGCTACAGCGTTCCAGCATCAAGGAATATTCATTAGCTAAGATTGAGAGTGCTACCGTTGACTGAATACAGTTCATCCGCCAGCACCCCTAAGATATCACCTTGGCTAGTGATATCTCACTGCTATTGCCAGTGGTATGTGATATCTCACGTTAACTCATATGCCAATAGCAGGGACTGGAGTACGCGGGGTTGTCACACCCGTGGATCAAAAAAATAGAAAAAAATTAACAAATTAATAAAAACTGATCCCTCCATGCGATGTTTATTTGGTTTAAACCATCACCTCATATAATTTTAAATAAAAAAAACAAAAATAGACGTAACCCAGCTTGAATGTTGATGTATTTTGTTTTTTTGCTTTTAAGATTAAAATTTTTTTTTGTTTCCGTTTTCACACTATAGTTGTGAAATATAATTTTGATGCCATATTTGATGAGCATGAAGGGTTTCATTTCTTTTTAAATGCGCTTTGTGGTAAATTGGGACAAAGAAATGATAAGAATCAGACTGGCCAAAACAAATTAGTTTTTAATGGCGGTTAAACCAGTGAGTAAGGTATTGGATTTAACAGTTAATTATCTTTAAGTATATGCGCTTTCCCTTTCTAACAAATGGGTAGTTGATCTAGATAGTAAACAAGAACTAAACTATGTAGTTGTTAAATGGTGTGGAATTTACAAATGAAAATGCAGTTTCTGAACCATATTTAAGGAACTTTTTCAAAGGGTTTGAAAAATAAAATGACTTCATTTTTACGTATTTTTCAAATTCATTAAATCTTTTATTTTATTTTTATAGTTAATTATTAAAGTTTTTCAATTATGATTATTAAAACTAACTGTGTAAGTTTTTTTCATTCGCTGCACCATTCGTCTAGTGTGGTGTCCGAAGATGTTTGTAAGGGATTATTTTCGAATGAATCAAATACTTCTTTCCAAACCACCCGATCAGGGCAATTAAGAACAGAACAGATTCATGTAAATAGAAGAAAAAAATGTTAACTCAAAATTTGTATTAATTTGAGTATTAATTTTACAAATTACATCATAGTCTTCTTTTGGAATCACGTGGTAAATATTATATAAACACATAATAACCTGTATTTCTGGCTGCTGCTTGTCTTTACAAGTGTTAATGTGACGGACGAAGTTAATGTAGGTTATTTGATAATTCACATTGTATGGACATACATATTTTTTTACACCTACCAAACTAGACATCTAAATATAAAAAATTAACGAAATTAACGAAATAAGTTTAAAATTTCAATTTTAGCTTACCATGAATATTGTTTTTTCATAATGTAAATTATTTCAGCCTTGTATCGTTCTTTAATACTAGATTTATCCTACATTTATCATACGAATTCCTTAACTTTGCCTTTCTAACAAAAATGAATAGTTGATCTAGCTAGACAGTAAACAAGAACTAAACTATGTAGTCAGTGCCGTCCCAATGTATTTGGGGGCCCCTGGCCCACTATTTCTAGGGGGCCTTTTCGAAAATTAACAATAAGACTGCGTTCTAATTGATGCTTAATTGTACTAAACGTGCTAAATCAATTTAGTCAACTATTTTATTTGACTAAATTATATTTTGTTTCTAAATAATTTGGAAGAAATTCATACGTTCAACAATATCTGATAACTTTATTATATTAATTTGAATTAAAATTCGGTAATTTTGTAGAACTAAATTTAGATTTAGCAGTTTCGTACAATTTAGCAGCTAATTGGAACTCAGTCTAAATTAAATTTAAAAGCATAATTACTTACGTGTTTTTGAGGTTTATTATAATGTTTATTTTATTTAAATATTTTTTCTTCTCACTTTTTTGTCAACAAATTTATCTACAACATCTTCAAATTCTATAGATTTTAATAAATCACTTTCTATGCACATCAACGCAAGGGAATTCAGTCGCTTCTGCGGCATGCTGTTTCGCAAATCATTTTTTATGTATTTCATCGCCTAAAAAGACTGTTCTCCTGAACAATTAGTGACCTTAATGGTTAAAAAAATTTTGAATGCTCTTTCTATGTTTGGAAACATATTAATTAAATTCTTTTGAATAATAAGTGTTATCCTCAATAAGAGATATAACGGGAAATATTTTCTAATATATTCAATATTCAAAGATTTTCTGATATAAATTATAATATCTTTTTGTGATTATTTAATAGCGATTTATGAAACAAGTTGCTAAATTAGGTTGTTTTAAGCACGAGATTTGAAATTGACAATACATCGAGTGCTTAAAACAACTAATTTAGCAACGTGTTTCATACAAGATTTTTTGTAACGAAGTTGCAAAATTAAACTTTTATAAAAAACACAACTAAACAAATTGCATTTGTGTCGAGTACGTTTTGAGCAAACCAATTTGATCTTATAAGGAGTATGTCGCCTTAGTTTTCTTTTAGTTTTCATACTGCCAATTGTGAAAAATATCAAGATGAGTTCAAGTGATGATAATTTTGTATCGTCAGATATAGAAAAAGCAGCAAATGAAGCTATGTCGACAATCGTACCGGAAAAATTGGCGAAATTGGCGTATGAAACTTCATACAAAAATTTTGATCAAAGAATCAAAAACTACATCAATCAATGACATGGTCATGCTGGCCTATTTTGTAAGAAAACTAGGATCCATGAAGCCTTCAACATGGTGGTGCGAGTACTCTAAACTAAGAACTATGGTTTATTTGAACGCCAGCGTGGATATGAAATCATTCACGAATTTGTTAGCTTTATTTAAGCATTACTCTAGTAAATTTGGTCAGATTCATTAAAGTACTAATAGTAGTTGTTTAATAGTTTATTAAAGCATTAATAAAAATGGTTTAAGGGTTCATTAAAGTACTTATACTTTAATGAATCATTAAACCATTATTATTAATGCTTTAATAAAATATTAAACAACTACAATTAGGACTTTAATGAATCTGACTAGATTAATGCTTAAATAAAGCTCATTTAATTACTAAAATGACGCACGAAAAAGCGTAGATTTTGCATCTTAGTTACAAAAAATGAATTTTTGAAATTAGCATGGGCCCAGTAAAAAAAATTGCATTGTTGTTTTTTAAATTTATTATTTGAAGTGTTCATTTTCATATTTTTATGAGTGTTTTATGGTGGGCCCCCGGCCCAGGGCCGGGTGGGCCGTACCGTAGTAACGGCACTGTATGTAGTTGTTAAATGGTATGGAATTTACAAATGCAAATCCAGTATCTGAATCATTTTTGAAGTGAAACTTCTAATGGAACTTCCAAAACAAGGTTGCGTTAAAAAAATATCAGGAGTCTTCTATCAGGAGTCTTCTATCAAAAAAAAATTCATTTGCAACTCATTTTGATAGAAGACTCCTGATAGAAGATTCATTTTCTTATCATTTTAAGTTGAAATATTTTAAACGAGAAAAAAATGCAGTTTTTGCAAGAAATATTGAAAAAATAGAACTCAAACATTTCGTATCTTACTTTAGTTATCATAGTCCCATTGTAAATGTTATAGTTTTGGATATTTCGCCACTCGAAAATGATAATTAAAAGATGCGATCAATTGTGAATTGTAAGCAATGTTAATAAAGTTTGTCTTAAAGAATATGAACAGTATGAGTTCACTAATAATTAATGACTTTTAAAAGAATGTAATATGTTTTTATTTCCACATCACGAAGTGGCACTTCTTCCGCGCGGAGGGACTCCACGCAAACTTTTCTGAGAAACATCAAACCATATCTTTCAATTGAAAATTTTTTCTAAATTAACAATATCTATAGATGAATTATACAACATTTGCCCGTTATAATTTTAAAATTTATGTTAAAAATGCTACTTGGGTAGGCTTCTTATGTAGATAATTTTGCAACTATAGATGTTTATTTGGTTAAAATCATCACCACAAATAATTTAAAATCAAAAATCCTCGTCTCTTCTGAACCTTATTCTTCTAAAATACAGCAAGAGAAACTTGATTTGCCATCATTTGTTGGCAGGATTAGAAACCCTGCATCACTCAATTAAAGTGGTTGTCGTGAATATTTTTTGGCCGCGTTTTAAATGATTCTAAACGTCTGTTAAAATGTTTAGACTGACGTTTAGACGTTTAGACTGTGATACGCATTGTGACAAACTTTGGAAAAATGGTTTGGCCTAAGCTGAACGTGTTGGCTTGACTGGAATTTTTTCTGAAGTATCTGAATTTTTGTAAGTTGGTTTTTTTAATTTTGTTTTTAATTCTTTTTTTTTAATTTTTTTTATTTATTTTTTTAATTTTCTTTTTTTTTTTTTATTTTTTTTTATATTTTTATTTTTTTTACTTTTTTAATATTTTTTTTATATTTTTATTTTTTTATTTCTTTTATTTTTTTATTGTTTTTTTTTTGTGACAAATGATAGCTTGTGACAAACTTTGTCAAAATGGCTTGGCCATTGGCTGAACAATCTGCATGATAGGTATGACACGGCATGACTGGTATTTTTGGGTAAAAACAAATATTTGGTGGACCGAGTTTAGAGTAAGCATGCAGAATCCGAGGAAGAAGGTGATTTAGAAGAGTCTGAATACCATAACGATAATGAAGAAGGCAATCCAGGAAATTATGGCAATGAAGAGGACCAACCATATTTTGCAACTTCGAGTGAAGGAAACGATGACGATTTGTTGTTCATACCGTTTACAGCAAAACTCCTAGGTCATCGTCGATGCATTCAAATTCACGTTACGCCCAGTTGCAGCTGCAAATTCACAGACTGGAACAGCAGCTGCTGCGGTAACAACAACAACACTAACGGCGACGACAGGCGAATCGATTATGACCAAATAAAAACTCTAACACGCTTTCCCTTAATCATATTAAAGCTTCAAGGGATATTAGGATTGGAGTTCAACAATTCTTCAATTAATAATATGTTTTCACCGATTTTCATTTTAATTTTTTGTTTTGAAACTAAAATTAAATAAAAATTATTATTAAAACATTTAAAAAATTTTATTTTTTATTTGAATCAAGTCGTTTTTAAATATTTTTTCCAATCACATCTTTTATTCTGCACTCAATTTTATATTTAAGCTCTTTTAAACATTTTGGTGCAATATTCCAGTAAATATTTGAATTGTCTTCTAAACACCGGTTATAAATTTTAAGCATGAGTTGGTCCTCCATATTGGACGGTTGCTGTTGATTAGCCAAATAGGTGTAAATTCCCTTTTCAGTTTCTCCAGTGTAAAATTCGGTAATTTTTTGTGTTGGATCTACTAACTTATTATTAAATTCATTCCAAAAGTGTACGCCGATATTAATAAGTAATAACAGTATTGTTTTTTTTGTATTGAAGTTGTCCAACAACTAATTTAGATTCTAAGTTATATTTTTTTAATGTTGTCCACAGTAATACAGTTAGCTGGAAGACAAACACTATATTTACGCGCACTAATAAATTCTTGCGAAATTATTTCGGAGATTAAATTTACCAACACCAGATTTCGTTTTAAATTATTATCCGAATTCATAGCAACTATATTCGCGGACGAACAAATAACAAATAATATTGATGGTTGAAAGTAATACCAATTTATCAAGTTATCTAAAAAAGCTTAAGTAGCATTTAAGTAATAAATCAATTAAGAAAAGAAGAATGCAATCTTCAAAATTTGTTTTAGTTTGGTAAAATTTGACAAAGTGTTTGAGGAAATCACGATTTCGAAATTTTTTCTTGTTTGTTTATGGAATTCGTTTATCATTTCTTGGCGCTCCATTTTGATTGAAGTTATTGGTTGTTCTAATAGCTTTCACACGACGTTGGCTATTTATAAATGTTCAATGCTGTTGATCAAATAGTAAGTGTTGTTAAATTCATTTGATTTTATTTTATTGAGTTCTTTTCAACTGAGAACTTCATAGTAAAAAATGGAGAGGTTTGTTAAGGAAAAAGTTAAGAAGTTAGAAATGCGTAAACCAGATTTATTTCTACCGTATGTTTATTTTTTAAACGACAATAAATCATGTTTTAGTGTAATTGGCTTCAATACAGAAATTTTCAAACCTCAACTGTTGTTGATCAATGATACAGATTTTATTTGCTTTGCTTGGGATAACTGGTATCTATTTTTCACCCAAATTGGATTTGTTCAGCAATATTTTGAGGAATATAACTTTAAAAAATTCAAACAAATGTTAACCAGGAAAGACAACAGATACAGATTATCGTACAACAACGGGAAGAAGCACGTAATTTTTTCCCATAAATCTTTTAAAATACAATTGAATGGAGAAGAATGGGGCAGATTGTAAGAGTTAGCACCTTTGATTCACTCAATATTTAGTTGGTATAGGCTAACATACAAGGATGTAAGAGCCTATTACAATTTATATATGCAAAAACACACGAAAATACAAACCAATGCAACTATTCAACACTGTTAAACGAGCTACCAATTTTAGCTAAAAATAAACTGATTTGTGAATTATATCAAAATCTTTGTTCAAATATTTCTGAGAAAGATTAAATAAATAATTTTAAAAAAAATTTGTTTGAACTTATCTTTATTTAAACTTCATTTATTAATATAGAACATTTTTAACTTAAACAAAGTAAACCTTTAATTTAACCGCAGCAATAGTTGGGTGAAAGTAAAAGTTTGTTATTAGTTGATTGCACACTTTTACTTACATTGAACATGTTTGATCATGTTTACAATTTGAAAGAGTTTATTTTTGGGGTCGTTCACCTTTTTTTATTTTAGTCTTTTGGCTAAAGTATTTTTTAAAGGAAAAATTCACGATCAGATCGTTGTAATCAGTCATACACTGAAAAAAACATGTCCTATTTCCAATCGAAATGCAATTGTCTCAACCTCACCGTGCGTTTACATATGGTGAATCATACTACAAAATTGCTTCAACAACTCTACAATTAAAAATCGATGAAGTTGAGACAATCACATGAAATATTTATGTGAAAATAAAATATATTTCAATTAATCTCAAATACTTAAACTTTAAAATGAAAAATTCATGATACAAGGCCAAGAAAATTGTTTTCAGGGAAATAGTTATTATCTTTATTCAACTACTGTTATATTGGATATAACACTTTATATTTTAAATAAACCTCATTCTGTTGTTAGGAAAATGTTATCGTGTAGTTGTCCCAATCACAGTGAAATAATTAAAATAAAATAAAAATAATTTTTCTTTGCATGAATAATCAACTGCCAACTTCGAGATGTGGTTGTCATGAACTTCAATTTTTTTTCAGTGTATTGGTTTTTTAATCCACATCCCATCCATCAGAACATCCACAACACCAAAAAAATAGTATGGCCTATGGTCTAATATCAAGAATGCTAGGAGTTTACGTCAAACGAGTACAAAGCTGATACACTCACTAAAATTTATAGTATTTTACACATGAATGGATACCCCCGTAAACTCATTAATCAATTGATTAAACGGTATAACAATCAGAATATACACCCCAATCAATCGTTTACTTCCACACATACTAGTTACAAATATGATGGGTTAGTATACACAAAAAATCTATCTGAAAGCCTTAATAAGCTCTTTGTTACTAATGATAAAAACATCAAACTTGGATTCAAACCATTCACAACTGTTCGTAAAACTACTGGCATGCCCTACACTAAATTAACACATGTGGTAATATACTCTTTTGAATGCAATGATTGTGACGGTCTCTACATTGGCCAAGCCGGCCAGAAGCTTGGTTCCAGATTAAAACAACTCATCAATGATATTAAGTCAAATGTAACTAAAACAAATAATACTGCTGCGTTTGAACACACCAAACAAACTGGGCATTCCTTCAATTATAAAGATACAAATGTCATCACAAAAGAAGATTCATGGACTAAAAGACTTACACTAGAATCAATTTCCATTTACAAAAATAGACGCAAATCAATTAATCTTAGGTCAGACATAGATAAGTTAAATCCAGCATATACGCAAATCCTCAAACTTCAACATTAATTTCACCACCATCGTCAAGTTGCTAATGGTTCGCATCTTAGCTCGTACCAATAATTTTAATAGTTAGCAGATTAGAAAAATCAAACACAACACATAATTGGGAATACTTAAAAACAGATGTCAATAACGTAGTGACAATTGTATTTATTTTAACATAACCTTGTACCTTAAGGTCTAGTCATCATTGTTTTCTCAAAATTTTTTAATTAATTTATTTTTTATTTTATTTTTAATGTGTATTGCTGTTTTTTGTTAATTTATAATAGTTTCATTAGTTTTGAATTGTGATTGTTTATTTTATACAATAATTACTTTATTATTACGAATGTGTGGTGTTCAGAAATGTTCTAAGGTTCTTAACCGTTTCCAATGTATGTATAGTATAATTTCAGATTTAAGATAGGAATTGTTTTTAGATGATACTCATATTGTATTTTTTATAGTTTCACTGATGAGGGGGTCATAAAACTCCGAAATATTTGAAATAAAAATCTAACAAAGAAAGAAATTTATGGTCTATGACTTGGTAAAAGTTTTTGGATAAAAAACTATTACGTGATTGTATTGATAACGATTAATGTTTTTTTTGAAAAAACTGTTTTCTATACAGGTGAATTTTTGTGTAAAAATGACTTCACATTTTTGGTTTAAAATCAAAATCAAACGTAAAAATAAATATTTTGATTCCAAAAAATTACAGCGTATTAGGGACATAATAAAGTATGTTTTCACCAAAATGTGTGGAAAAAAAAATTTTTTTTGTGGGAGATAAAAATTAAAAACTTTCCTCTGTTTTTTCTATTTTCACGACAAATTTTAGGCTATGTGAAAAAATGGTTTGAATAAAATTAATAGACCTTTTTATCACCTACAACTTTTTCTTTAAATTTTTTTCGATAGACGGTCTAGTTTCGCTGAAAATCATGAAAAACCATTTTCTACCCCTAAAAGCTCACCCAATTTCACCATCGCAACTCGTAGCACCTTTAATTTTTGTTTCCCATCATTTGCGTAATATTTTCTTATTTATCCAATAGTTTTCATCTTATTACTAAATTTTTCCTCAAAAAAAGCTAATTTGACTGGTCTAGAAGGGGTATAGTGTATTACGCGTCAAAATGTTCATTTCGGCATCGTTATACAACACACTATTATTTGTTTATATAAAAATTTTATCCACCTCTTGAGTTGGTTCTCACGTTTTTGCGACTATTTTACTCGTTCAAATAACTAGGCTACTGTATAAAGTTTAATGTTTTACTTCAAGATTGAAATTATTATTTTTTACTTTAAAAAATATTTACGAAATTGTTATTGATGTTTAATACAAACGTATTGGTAATGTTAACTGTTGAACTTTAAGAACGTTGAACTGCCTGAGCTGTATTCAGTCAACGGTAGCACCCTAAAGCTGAGCTATGAAATATTCCTTCAACGAGTCTTCACATAACTCTTTAATCATTGAGGAAGACAAAGCGATGAGGGGGTCATAAAACTCCGAAATATTTGAAATAAAAATCTAACAAAGAAAGAAATTTATGGTCTATGACTTGGTAAAAGTTTTTGGATAAAAAACTATTACGTGATTGTATTGATAACGATTAATGTTTTTTTTGAAAAAACTGTTTTCTATACAGGTGAATTTTTGTGTAAAAATGACTTCACATTTTTGGTTTAAAATCAAAATCAAACGTAAAAATAAATATTTTGATTCCAAAAAATTACAGCGTATTAGGGACATAATAAAGTATGTTTTCACCAAAACAAAACCCCATTAATCAATAAATATTGTTTTATACTCCCCCAAATATAAAACAATATATTAAAATAAAAACAATAAAATACGCTATTAAAATTAAATTTTTAAAACATATTACACATAAATAATTAATTTATAATTATTTTAATAAAAATAAATAACATAATTTAGTTGGTTACTCCCTATGCAATTACTGACTAATGAACAAAACCCCATTAATCAATAAATATTGTTTTATACTCCCCCAAATATAAAACAATATATTAAAATAAAAACAATAAAATACGCTATTAAAATTAAATTTTTAAAACATATTACACATAAATAATTAATTTATAATTATTTTAATAAAAATAAATAACATAATTTAGTTGGTTACTCCCTATGCAATTACTGACTAATGAACAAAACCCCATTAATCAATAAATATTGTTTTATACTCCCCCAAATATAAAACAATATATTAAAATAAAAACAATAAAATACGCTATTAAAATTAAATTTTTAAAACATATTACACATAAATAATTAATTTATAATTATTTTAATAAAAATAAATAACATAATTTAGTTGGTTACTCCCTATGCAATTACTGACTAATGAACAAAACCCCATTAATCAATAAATATTGTTTTATACTCCCCCAAATATAAAACAATATACGAGTCTTCACATAACTCTTTAATCATTGAGGAAGACAAAGCGAAAAATGATCGAGGAATACGCCACCAGCTGAATTTTTTTTTGTAAATAAAAAAAAAGGTCATGATTTTCCATGAAATGGCATGTATAGATTGTTAAGTTCATTATGCGAAACTGCTTCGGTGTAGCCCACAATTTTCCTCAGTGCTGTAATTTCATCAATTTATTCAGTTTTATTGGTTGAGGCTTATTTGCAAGCCGGTTATCACGGGTTATTGAAGATTTTCAAGAATGAAGGGGGTGAATGAATGAAGATTTAGTACTTTATAGGACGCACGACGTGAACTATCAAAATGTGAATATGATGAACTGTTAAGTCTGGCAAGATATTAATATAGATAAGAAAAAGAGTTTATGACAAAGTGTAACTTTGAGAAATTCCTGTTTTACTTGAAAAGATATCTGATGAAACAACGACAAAATTGACCGGAAATTTTAAATCTATTTATCGTCGTATACTTGCTTTTTGATTCCTTGCAACGTTTTTTAAGAATAAGTAAAAGAAAACGTTTTGCGTCAATATGCGTCACAACAATACATAAAAACTTTTAAGACCAAGGTCCCACAACAACATACGTTCAAAGGTGTTGATGGTCGTAAATTATAATTTAAAATTTGGAACTAGGAATTTTTATATGATGTATTTCTTTATATCTGCAGCATCAAACCATGGATTCATGAATTAAGAAAATTTTTATTTGTTTTGGTACAATTTCATTATATTTCGACCCCTTTGTGGGTCATTATCAAATGGTATAAAAATTTGTTGGTGTTTCTATATAACAAAATATTTATATTTTTAAAAAACTACATGACTATATGCAATGAGAACATTTTTTACTGGACAGACTATATACTATGTATTAAGACAAATTAACAAATTTTTAATTATATAAAACAATGAAATCCTAAAATCTGAATAAAATTTTTTTTTAAATTAGTTATAAAAATAAATAAATGGTAGAAAGCAAAGATTAATGTGGTAGCGAAAGTCATAAGGATTTTCTAAGAACTAGTTAGATTGTACTGTATAATTGTGCAGTATGAGAATGTTACGGTAGAAAAACATAACTGATAATATAAGGAAATATTTCTAATGTGTTAAACATAAACTTAAATATAATAAACAGTTACATACTTGAGCGGTTTAAAAATTAATGCATATTCAATTTGATTATCACTATGAGCGTCACACAACAATTAAAGAAATACATCATATAAAAATATACATACAAACCAGATATTAAAGTAATTTCTTCGGAGTTTAAATATAAATTATAGGAGTGCGGGGAAGTTATACTCCAGTTAACAATGCCATTATCACAAATCAACATGTCTTCCTCCAATCAGTCATCGGGATTTTTTGAGCAAGTTAGACAACAACAAGGTCCTGATGTGTTCAATCTAGTTAATGATTCAAAGTTAACAAGCAAATTAGCGCTTACTACTCTCTCTCTCTCTCTCTGGCGTTTACATCCCATGAAGGGATTTTGCCGTCTGTGCCACCAGCTTCCAATCATCTCGTTCCATGACCAGTTGACCCCAGTTTCGACATCCTATATCACGAAGGTCTTGGATGATGTCATCACGCCAGCGTTGTCTAGGTCTTCCTCTTCGACGAACACCAGCTGGTTGTTGTTAGGATGCTTTTCTTATCATTCTTTCCAATGGAGCCCTTTCTACATGACCAAACCATCTAATCCGGTTGGATTTAATGAATCCGATTACATCGCAGCCTTCAAGAAGCTGTCTGATTTCATGATTCATTCGGATTCTATACTGATTTTCAGCAACTTTACATGGACCATAAATTGTTCGTATGACTTTCCTCTCGAATGTTGATAGAATTCTACAATCGGAGGAAGTCAGTGTCCAGCTTTCACTTCCAAATGTGAGCACAGGTCGGACTAATACTTTGTAAAGTGTGAGTTTGCACGACTGCGAAAGATGTTTGGATCGCAAAAGTTTTGAGTATGCGTAGAAAACTCTGTATGCGGCTGAGACACGGGCTTTAATATCTGCCTGCATGTCATTTGACGATGTTATTACAGATCCGAGGTATTTGAAGTTTTCTACACGTTCCACTTCATAGTCGCCAGTATTCAGATTGCCGGGAGGTATATTCCTGGATGTTGTTAAAAGTTTAGTCTTGCCGGTGTTGATGCATAATCCAAGTCGTTTAGCATTTCTTTCAAGCTGAGAGAGACTATCCTTGATATCGCTTATTCTACGTCCGAGAAGCACAATATCATCTGCATAGCTAAGAACTTGACTAGATTTGTTATATATGCAGTTTTGTGTCTCAATGCGGCTTTTTCTTATCGCGTACTCCAGCGCCAAATTAAATAGTATGGTCTATTAAATAGTAGAAGGGTACAGACCCTTCGATTACTATTCTACAATTTGATCCCGATGTTGTGAGCTTGCACAGAGAAACAAGTTTCTCTGGGATACCAAGGCATATGAGTGCGGACCAGAGGTTGTCGCGGACGATACTATCATATGCTTGCTTGAAATCAACGTAGAGCTGGTGAATGCTGATGTTGTACTCCCAACATTTTTCCAGAATCATCCTTAATGTAAAACATTGATCTGTGGTTGAGCGGTTGGGACGAAAACCACACTGATAGTCACCTATGATAGATTCGGCGAACGGGATGAATCGAGCAAGTACAACATTAGCTAGTATTTTATATGCAGTGTTCAACAGTGCGATGCCACGATAATTTTCACACTTTAGACGGTCACCTTTCTTATGTAGCGGAACAATGAGAGCTGTTTTCCATTCAGCAGGTAGTTCTTCTTGGTCCCAGATTGCAAGAATCAGATCGTATATACGTGAGACCAGAGCTGCTCCTCCAGTTTTCAGAAGTTCTGCGGGAATTCCATCGAAACCTGGTGATTTGCCATTTTTCAGTTTTTTAATGGCAGCTTCCACTTCTTCTATTGCTGGGTAAGGGACAAAACTCTCCTCAGTTGATGGAGCAATTGCTCGAATAGGATGAACTTCGTTCGTCCTATTCAGTAGGTCTTGAAAGTGGGATCGCCACACTGCCAGCACATCACGTTCACTTGTTGTAAGTTCATTATTTTCATTTTTGATGGCTGTAGATCTTGGGTGGAAATCTTTTGTCAGATTCCGTGCATTGGCAAAGCACTCTTTTGAATTTCCGTTGGCCGCATGTTGGTTGATGTATTCGATGCAGCTCTTCATGTGTTCGCGTTTTTTTTTACGTAGAAGTTTTGCTGAGGCTTTCCTGGCGCATAGATAATCAGCTTGGGAGCTTCGGGTGTTCCTTGTTAACCATTTTTCTCGCAGTTTTTGTTTATTTTTAACGGATTGGCGGCACTCGTCGTCAAACCATTCGTTGTGTAATTTCGGTGGTCGTTTTCCGATTGTAGTTTGTGCTGCGGCTATAATGGTTGATTGAAGCGTTTGCCATTCTTCTTGTATGTTTAATGGCATCTCAGAAGAGATGTCATGCTCTTCTATGTTTTGTGTTATTATTTCCTGATATCTATTCAGCGTTTCCGGATGTTTAAATGCTTCGAAATTCCAGCGCACGGTCTTTTTTGCTTGTCTGTTAAATGTAGATGACAACTTGCACTTGTACTTAAAGATGACAAGCATATGATCGGAGTCCATATCAGCACCTCTGTATGATCGAACGTCAGTTATACTTGTAGAGTGTCTCTTAGAGATCATGACGTGATCGATTTGATTTTCCGTTCTTCCGTCATTTGATTTCCACGTTGCCTTGTGAATTCTCTTGTGAGGGAAGAAAGTGCTGGAAATTACTAGATCATACATTACAGCCAGCTCGGCTGCGCGAAAACCGTTATTGTTGCTGGTATGATGCAGGCTGTTAGGGCCGATATGTGTTTTAAGTTCTGCAATCCTACCGATTTGAGCATTAAAGTCACCTACCACGATTTTTATATCGTGCCGCGGGATGTTATTGATGACTTCCACGAGTTCTAGGAAGAACAGGTCTTTAATATCATCTGCTTTATCTTCAGTAGGTGCATGAACATTGACGATCGTTACACTGAATTTTTTCGTGCGGATTCTCAGTGTGCATAACCGCATATTAATTGGGCAGAAGTCGATAACATTTACGCGACGGTGTATAAGAAAGCCAACTCCAAATTCTCCTCCGTTTTGATGACCACAATAATACAGAGTGTATCCTTTCGCTGTTTCATGGATTCCACTGCCTGGCCATCTTAGTTCTTGTAATGCCACTATATCCAGTGTGTAGCTCTCGACTTGTTGGGTGAGTTTTAGGAGATCTCCTGGTCTTCTAAGGCTTAGCACGTTCCAGGTTCCTATTTTTAAATCGTAGTCCGGATACAGTTTCCGAGGTCGTTCCAATAATGAATCCGAGATATTCCGAGGCCTGTGTACAGAATTCATGACAGTAATTTTTTTACGGAAATGGGGTGTTAGCCCTTCGCCCAACCCAAATTTTCGTGAATGGGTTCGTTCTGCATCTTAAGGTCACCAGAAACAACCTTTTTACACGTTTATATAGCGAGCCGCTTGATCCAAGACAGACGCCCGCTGAAAGCCGCCCCTAACATGGAGAACAGACGCTTTCTACACATTTATATAGCGAGCCGCTTTATCCAAGACAGACGCCCGCTCCAAGCCGCCCCTAAAATGGAGAACAGACGCTTGTGTTGCATTGGTTTTATGGCGCCAATGACTCGCCATGGTGCAGAATCATTGAGTATAAGCGGTATTTACTCTGCCCCTCTCAACTACACCAACCTAATTCTGTTAGCGTTACCCAGGTAGCACGGCGTGGACGTAGAATTTCGGATTTTCGCTACCCAAATTTTCGCTTACTACTACCAGAAGAATATTCCTTCTTAAATGTAGAAGAAATGGAGTATCTCCCACGTTTTATTATTGATAAATTGCCGGTGTTTGATAGTCAGCTTTCACAACAACATCCGTTTCATCACTTAATAAATAAGCAAAAAAATAAGTTTACTAATCAGATGTTGGATATGGAAATTAAGATATGCTCATGACAGATTGTGCATATGAGAGATGTATATGACAAGTTTCGACACGATATCTTAGTATCAGTGTCACCCATAGTTTTTCATAATTATACACACATCCAACGACACAGAAATCACGTACTATTACAAAAAGAAATCCAAATTTTAAAAAATAAATTCGATCGGCTCTTAGTCACCTAACTATCTAGTGTGGATGTTATCTTTGATGAAAAGTGTGTCACCAACCTAACTTTCGTGGAAATCCCCATACTGGTCAACATGTTACTCAGTTTTGGTCCAAAATTCCCCATTCCCACACCTCACGATGAAATCCCAATCTAATTGCCAATATAGAGAACATTTTGAGTAATCACCTACCTAAATCCATTTCTAAAAAAATCAGACTTCAAATTATAGATACACTCAATACCCATACTAAAAAACCACTTAAATTCTCTCGGATTCAAAAGATCATCATAAAAGCACACAAAGAAACAAAGACATTTTTGAAGATGAATAAAGATCTATTAATAACCAGTAGTGATAAGGGCAACAATACTGTCATCATGTGGAGATCAGACTATGACTCCACAATGTCCACCCTCCTGCGAGACACATCCACCTATTTACCACCTGCCATCAATGATAAAGATAATACCCTTACATATCTTCAAAATAAAAATAAAAGATTAATTAAATCGCTAGTATTACAACAATTTATAACAACTACCGAATCACGGCTTCTCAAGAGCGATATTTGTACTCCATCTCGTATTTATGGCCAACCCAAAATTCACAAACCATAAATTCCACTACGTCCGATTGTTTCTACCATTAATAGCCCCGGTGTTGCCTTGTCCAAATTTTTAGCTAACATATTACAAAACATCTCAGATACCACAAAATATAACATCAGAAATTCGCTGAACTTTAAAAGCTTCATTACCACAATTCAGATGTCGGATGATGAGTCTAATTGGTATCCTTTGACGTCGTATCGTTATTCACCAACGTACCATTAGATGTTGTTTTCAAAGTCATAGAAAATAAATGGCCCCTTATTTCACAATTTACCAAGATAGACCAAAAAACATTTCTAAATCTTCTTTCCTTCACCTTGACAGAATGTAGCCTCATTCAATATACAAACAAGTTCTTTAAACAAACAAAGGGTTTGCAAATGGGCTCACCATTGGCTCCTATTCTTTCCGATCTA
Source organism: Diogma glabrata (assembly GCA_963693315.1). Taxonomy (NCBI): domain Eukaryota; kingdom Metazoa; phylum Arthropoda; class Insecta; order Diptera; family Cylindrotomidae; genus Diogma; species Diogma glabrata. The sequence continues at coordinate 202,357,101 of OY856188.1, forward strand.
GAATTAGAAACTCTCTGTGACAATGTCATCCCGACATTGCCCAATCCACCCAAATTCGTCAAAAAATATGTTGACGACTTTATGATTGCAGTAAAAACGGTTGACATTGAGTATACCTTGCGAATTTTTAATCAGTTCCACCCCTCGTTACAATTCACAATGGAGGTAGAAAATAATGGTGTTATCAACTACTAAGATATATCCCTAATCTGCGAACAGAATAGCATTATAACTAAATGGTATTCCAAACCCACATCATCCTAACGCATCCTAAATTTTTTATCCTCACACCCAACCTACTTAAAACGCAACATAGCCATCTCACTAGCCAACAGACCTCAGCGACAAAAATTTTTTAATGACGCTGTCAACGATATTACCAACACATTGAAAAAGAATAACTACCCGAGCAATTGTATTCACAACATATTACGAAAAAGAATCAGAGATACCAACAGAATAAATACATATACTCCGATACCCCAAATAACAATATCACCTTTATCTAATTCTTCCGATCCCCATAACCCCATCCAAATCAGTTTTGTTTCCTTTCTTTACATTGCCCCACTATCAAATAAAATCAGTAAGATTATCAACGCCAAATCTTCAAACCTCAAAATTTCATTCAAACCGCACAATCAACTTAGAGACACTATTTTCTCAAAAACAAAATCCTCTATCAATAAATTTGACCAGTTAACCTATAGCATACCTTGTGGATCGTGCAATGCTATCTACATAGGTGAAACCTCAAAAAAATTAAGTACCAGGATCAAACAACATCAATATGACTTTACGGTACGTCATAAAAATGTCAATGGTAAAACAGCTCTAATACGTCACACCTTAGATATGGGTCACATATTCAAATATGATGAAGCCTGCATTATAGCCAAAGATCCACACAAACAAAAAAGACGTATCATTGAATCATACCACATTCTCTCCAGGCCTACTGCCATCAACAAAAAGACGGACACCAACAATATTGACACACAGTATAACAACATCATTGTTCGTTCCAGATCCAGATCTACATCAGCATATTAATTTTTTTTTCCCAGTTTATCAATTTTAAATTATCCTTCCTAGCATATTCACTTTGTTTCTATCACAATATTTTACCTTCATGATCCAAATAAAACTCAACTAAGACACCATCATATGTTTGCCTCACTACAATTGTTTACTAGTACATATGACAATGATACATATAAAACAATTCCGGTCTACACTCAAGCAATATACTCGTTTCGCTACTTTCTCAGTATCCATCTCTCTTATTCCACATAACAGTATCTGCCATGATCATGTATTAATATTTCATTTCCAATATAATATGTTTAGTATATAGATTAGGAAATTGTGTGGTACCTTTAGTTGACTTACACACGCATAACTTCAATCTTCATCGATGCTAGCATTGATGAAATCATTTCAACTTTTGTTTTTTAATTTGTGTTTTTAATTTGTTGAAAAATCTTTTAATTTGTGTTTTTAAAGTGTTTTAAATTTTTTAATTTGTTGAACTGTATTGTTCACAATGCATTAATTTTAATTGTTGTGTGACGCTCATAGTTATAATCAAATTGAATATGCATTAATTTTTAAACCGCTCAAGTATGTAACTGTTTATTATATTTAAGTTTATGTTTAACACATTAGAAATATTTCCTTATATTATCAGTTATGTTTTTCTACCGTAACATTCTCATACTGCACAATTATACAGTACAATCTAGCTAGTTCTTAGAAAATCCTTATGACTTTCGCTACCACATTAATCTTTGCTTTCTACCATTTATTTATTTTTATAACTAATTTAAAACAAAATTTTATTCAGATTTTAGGATTTCATTGTTTTATATTGTAACGTTTCTTAGCCGAGTTACAATTATTTAGTTCGATCACTAAATCAGGAAATTAAAAACACAATGGATTTTCTAAACGTTATAATTTTATTCGTTCAAGATTTTACAATAAAAATATTTCTCCTATTACTATTCCCCTTTTAGTTCTTCTTGTACTAACAATGTTTCACCACTTATAATTCTTTTATACTTGTTCACAATATCACTTTTAACTTTCTACTTATAACACTGTTAATTTTACTTCGCCTTTATCAATGCTAAATTTTTATACTTTTTGTATCACTAACAATTTTATACTGGTTGTATCCTCGAACAACACCTTTTATATATACTACATGAAATAGCCTCGAAACTGCTGTAATGTTCTAGATAGAACACACCCTTTTTTTTCCTTTATCAACAATAAGACGATCTTCAAATATTGACACCTAGGTGTGAAATCTATTCTTTTCAATTGTTTTATTTACCAATTTTTATTTCGTTAACCAATCCTTATTCGATAAAACAAATACTTCCTATTAAATGTTTACTTTGGTTGCATTGTTACCTTTTGTATCTTTTGATTTTTATATTTGTAGAACTAACGAGAATTTTCTTGAAAGTTCTATTGTTGTTGTGTTCTATCATCTTCCATAATCGTCACATTCTCCCCCACTTATTTCTGTTCGTCCCGAATAGAATCTAAATCTCCCCCTCTGTAGGGTGCTAATCTTTCTAGATGAACGACTTTTGGTTTCGCTCGTTGACCTTTCTTTATTCGATAAACGACATCGTTTAATTTTGTTATGATGGTATAAGGTCCTTCCCAAGATGTTTGTAGTTTTGGAGATAGTCCTTTTCTCCGCTGTGGATTGTGTAGCCACACTAGTTGTCCTTCCTCAAATCCTTTGTTGTTTGCGCGAATGTCATACCGAGCCTTCATTCGATCACTGGATATCTGTGCTTTCTGTCTGACAAACGTGTGTACCTCCTCAAGTTCTTTTTGAAGTTTATTAACATAATCTTGTACACATAATGTTGACGATGGAATAATCCCAAACTTCAGATCACCAGGTAGCCGTAAATCATTTCCAAAAATGGTTGTAGCAGGCGTCGTTTTGGTTGTATCATGCACTGCTGATCTATAAGCCATCAAGAATAACGGAATATGACGATCCCAATCACGTTGATTCTTGTTCACTACTTTTGCTAGATATTTCTCAAGAGTAGCATTAAATCTTTCAACCATGCCATCTGATTGGGGATGTGAAGCAGTTGTTCTAGTTTTATTAATTCCAAGCATCTGACAGATTTCTTGAAATATGGTAGATTCAAAATTTCTTCCTTGATCTGTGTGAATTTCCATCGGTACTCCGTAGCGACTTATCCAATTGCTAACTACTGCTTCAGCGATCGTTGTTGCTTCTTGGTTTGGTATTGCAAACACTTCTGGCCACTTGCTAAAATAATCCATTATGACTAGCACATATTTGTTGTTGTTATCAGAAGTCGGAAATGGTCCAGCTACATCCATCGCAATTCTCTCGAATGGTGCTCCTACATTATACTGCCTCATGTTACCACGGCTTCTTCTTACAGGTCCCTTTGCAGCCGCACATTGATCGCATGCTTGACACCATTCCACTACCGATTGACGTGCTCCTGACCAATAAAATCTACGCCGTACTTTAGCAAGGGTTTTGTTAATACCCAGGTGACCGCCACTGGTTCCTTCATGATATTCCTTTAATACTTGAGGTATTCTTATTTTGGGAACTACTATCATTGATTCTTTAACTGATCCGTCAGGACTTTCCCAAATTCTTTTCAAGCATCCATCTTCAATACAGAGGCTGTCCCATTGTGCCCAATATGCCTTCAACGTTTGACTTTTATCGGCAATCTCACTCCATGTAGGTTTTTCTCCCTTTTCCTTGCACTTTATTATTGGTGCCAAGCTCGGATCTTCCAGTTGCTCCTTCCTTACCACTTCATGCGTCCAGTCTTCACTAGGAAGCACTTGCAGAAGCCTGACATCAATAATGTTTTCCTTACTTTCCGCCCGATTACAGTGCTTGCATTCCACCTGGCATGGCCTTCTTGATAATGCATCAGCATTTCCATGTGCACTTCCCCTTCGATGTTCAATGTCGAAATCATAAGCTTGTAAGCGTTCAATCCATCGTGCTACTTGTCCTTCCGGGTTCTTAAATTGCAGTAGCCACCTCAATGCTCCATGATCAGTTCTCAAATGGAATTTTTGACCATACAAATATTTGTGAAAATGTTTTACACATCCCACTATAGCCAGCAATTCTTTACGGGTTACACAATAATTCCTTTCTGGCTTGGACAGTACTTTTGAGTAATAAGCTATTACTTTTTCTTGTCCATCAATTTCTTGAGATAACACTCCTCCTATACCATCATTGCTGGCATCAGTGTTTAATATGAATTTAAAATTTGGTATAGGGTAAGCCAGAACTGGTGCTGTGCACAATCTTTTCCGAAGCTCCACAAAAGCATCTTCTTGCTTTTCGGTCCATTCAAAAGCTTTATCCTTCCTCGTGAGCTCATGTAGACTCTTAGCAACATTCGCAAATCCTGGTACAAAACGTCGGTAGTAAGTGCACAATCCCAGAAAACTGCGAAGTTCATGTAAATTCTTAGGTCTTGGCCATTCTTTTACTGCTGTGATCTTATCAGCATCTGTGTGTATTCCATTCGTTGTTACTTTGTGCCCCAAGTATCTTACTTCTTCTCTGAATAGTGTACATTTCTTTGGACTCAATTTTAGTCCTGCTGCTTGGATTCTCCCGAAGACTTCTTCTAAATTCTTCAAATGATCGTCAAAATCCTTGCCCATTACAATGATGTCGTCCAAGTACACAAGGCACGTTCTCCAATGTAATCCTTTCAGCACACGTTCCATTAAACGTTCAAATGTTGCGGGAGCATTACATAGTCCAAATGGCATAACGTTAAACTGCCATAGCCCACTACCCACACTAAACGCTGTCTTTTCTCGATCCTCTTCTTGGACTTCTACCTGCCAATAACCACTTTGCAGATCTAATGTTGAGAATAATTTGGCACCTGATAATGTGTCCAAGGTATCATCAATTCGAGGTAATGGGTAGCTATCTTTCTTTGTTACTGCATTCAGTTTTCTATAGTCGACGCAGAATCTCATAGTTCCATCCTTCTTTCCAACTAAAACCACAGGTGAACTCCATGGACTATCTGATTGCCCGATAACACCAGCCATTTTCATATCCTTTACCATTCTATCAGCTTCTTCCCGTTTTGCTAATGGTAATCTTCTTGGTGCTTGGCGAATCGGCATCTCTGCTCCCGTGTCAATTTTATGTTTAACCAGATTAGTTCTTCCGTTGTCCGCTGATGTGCTGCAGAAGATGGACGAATAACGTTCGAGCAACTGCTCTGCTTCTTTCTTTTGTTCTTTTGTAAGCTCTGTTGTCCACTTCTGTAGTAGATTTTGTATTTCTTTCTTCTGCGTTTGATTTTCGACTTTCCTTTCTGTGTGCTGTTGTTCACATTTCACAATGGTAGTTACTTCTTCACATTTACCGACGATTGTTCCTTTCTTGAGGGTTTTTATTTTGTCTGACAGATTTAGTGTTCTTATCGGTATTCTTAAGTTTTCATCTGGTACAACTAATGTTTTCCCTATAATGATCTCTTGATGTTGAAGACCATTTTCATTGGCTTCCACAACCCACAACCTTGGTAACCCAGAATCTCCCTCCAATCTTCCCCAGACGATTGTTTCGGTATTAGGTGGCAGCTTTTCGCGATGTTCCAATATTATTCGCCTCATACTTGATTCTGCACCATTCATCTGAAGAACCAACTCTACGTTACCATACTTGAGTACTCCATTTCCAGCGTCTATTACAAATCCATTCGGCCTCATGAAGTCCATTCCCAAAATTACTTCATCAACGATGTCTGCCACTAGAACTTCATGCTGAAAGTGCGTATTTCCAATTTTTATATCGGCAATTTTGCTTTTCCTGATAGTTGCACTTTCCCCTGTTGCTGTTTGTATTCGATATTTTTCTGCTGGTTGTAATTCCCCTTTTAGTAAATCTGTACGGACTATTGTGCGAGTTGCTCCAGTATCTAGCGTAATGATACAGTTGTTGTCATCAATTTTAGCTCCAATCGTTAAACTGTCACCATTCCTTGCGATTCTTGAAATAGGGATGGAGATTATGGGGCATTCGGTTGTGGGAGCCAGCTTACGCCCCTTAAAGCTGACTCGTTTTAGTTTAACCCTTCCGCTGCTATTTGACCATCCTCTCCCGCTTGAGCCTTTTCTTCAGATGATCTCCGTCTGATTGGTGATGTTGATCTGCCCCGTTTTCGTCTAGCCTCTCTGCATTCTCGAGATATGTGACCAAGTTTGTCACATACCCAACATCTTATTCTACTGTTAAATTCTCCAGATCTTCTTTGGGGCCTAAAACTATCCTCTTCTTCCATTTCTACACGGCGTACTTTGATTGTTGGTTTGACAATTGCTTGTGCCGTCTCACTAGTCAATGCACAAGCTATTGTTTCAGCAAATGTAGCTTTAGGTGTCATCACAGCTGACTTTCGCGTCTCTGGATCTCTTATGCCATCGATGAACGCATCTATCTTTATTCTTTCCATATAGTCTGCTGATGTATTTCCATGTGCCATATGTACCAGACGTTCGATCGCAGACGAAAACTCTTGCAGACTTTCTCCTATTCGCTGGTAGCGACCCTTCACCTCAAGTCTTTATATCTCCCGTTTGTGGTCACTACCATATTTGCGATCTAAAGCCTTCATGATCTCATTGTAGCTCCTTCGATCTTGTTCTGGAACTGATTGTATTGTTTCTGCTGCTTCACCCTTCAGTGCCACTATTAAAGCTGCCACACGATGTGGTTCGTTCCAACTGTTCTGATCAGCTGCTGTTTCAAATTGGAATTTGAAAATTCCAAACGATGAAGTACCATCGTATGTGGGCGGTTTTAACTTCATGCTTTGTGTTTGTTGAACCGTGTGAATTGTTTTACCTTTAATTTCAACATCTTGAAGCCTTCTTTCTACTTCTACTTTAAAGTCATCTACTTTCGATTGTACTTTCTGTTCCAGAACTTCAACTTCTTTTTGCACTTTCTCGACTTTTTCATCCACAATTTTCTCTACTTCGATGCGTAGATTCGCTGCCATATGTAGAAGTTTCTCGTCGATGTGTGTTTTAACCAAGCTAATTTCTTCTCGACTTGAAGCGATGTTTGCATCTATATTTTTCATTTCATTACTCATGCTGTTACTTTGCAAATCTAACTTTTTGTTCATAACCTCCATGTTTGCCTTTACATCTGCTCTCATGTTGAAACTCATTTGCTCCATCATAGCCATTAACTGTGCAAAGTCGTTGTTTGCTGGTACGACTTGCCTCGTTGCTTCAACAGCACCATCTTTAGCTTCACTATTTCCTGCATCTGGATTTTCATCTGCTTCTTCTTGCCCAAAACGATATTTTTCTGGATCCAATCCAGCTGCTTCCATAGCTTTTATTAATCGCTCTTTCAACTCATTCTTAGTTCCCGTTGTTGAAAGATTCCTTTTCTCCAATTCGCTCTTCAGATCTTGAACTTTTAATCCATTCAAATCCATCTTATTTCCCAATCCCACTTCTGACACCAGTTGCAACGTTTCTTAGCCGAGTTACAATTATTTAGTTCGATCACTAAATCAGGAAATTTAAAACACAATGGATTTTCTAAACGTTATAATTTTATTCGTTCAAGATTTTACAATAAAAATATTTCTCCTATTACTATTCCCCTTTTAGTTCTTCTTGTACTAACAATGTTTCACCACTTATAATTCTTTTATACTTGTTCAAAATATCACTTTTAACTTTCTACTTATAACACTGTTAATTTTACTTCGCCTTTATCACTGCTAAATTTTTATACTTTTTGTATCACTAACAATTTTATACTGGTTGTATCCCTGAACAACACCTTTTATATATACTACATGAAATAGCCTCGAAACTGCTGTAATGTTCTAGATAGAACACACCCTTTTTTTTTCCTTTATCAACAATAAGACGATCTTCAAATATTGACACCTAGGTGTGAAATCTATTCTTTTCAATTGTTTTATTTACCAATTTTTATTTCGTTAACCAATCCTTATTCGATAAAACAAATACTTCCTATTAAATGTTTACTTTGGTTGCATTGTTACCTTTTGTATCTTTTGATTTTTATATTTGTAGAACTAACGAGAATTTTCTTGAAAGTTCTATTGTTGTTGTGTTCTATCATCTTCCATAATCGTCACAATATAATTAAAAATCTGTTAATTTGTCTTAATACATAGTATATAGTCTGTCCAGTAAAAATTGTTCTCATTGCATATAGTCATGTAGTTTTTTAAAAATATAAATATTTTGTTACAGAAACACCAACAAATTTTTATACCATTTGATAATGACCCACAAAGGGGTCGAAATATAATGAAATTGTACCAAAACCAATAAAATTTTTCTTAATTCATGAATCCATGGTTTGCTGCTGCAGATATAAAGTAATACATCATATAAAAATATACATACAATCCAGATATTAAAGTAATTTCTTCGGAATTTAAACAGGAACTAGGAATTTTGAACTTGGAACTTGAAACCTGAACCTGGAACTAAAAATTTTTCAAAAATGCATGTTGGAACATAAGAACGAAAAGCGTGAAATAATAACACAAAGTTTAGTAAAACAGATATTAACATAACTACAGCTAAATTCTGTAACTGTGAAGCGGTGAAGTAATAACTTTGAAAATGAAAAATTGAGAAAATTTTAACTCTTGCTATTGGCTTACGAGCGACCATGAGATATCACATAAAAAGCAGTGAATTATAAAGTTTAACTTGCCTTCATACGATTTGGTATGTGGTTTTTAATCATTGAAGAAGACTGCCACATGATCAAGCAATAGCAAAGCAATTTTGCCTGTTATTTTAATTTTATTTCCTCCACTTTATCATGGAATATTGTCCCTTAAAATCAGAAGAAAGTGCTTTAATCAACACCTTCAAATGCATGATGTTGTAAGACCTAGGTCTTAGAAGATTTTTATGTTATGTTTTGATACCTATTATCATTCCTAGTACACAACACATTTTATTTAAAAATAAAAATTGTTTGCTTGCATAATTAGAGGATAATATAATTTAATAAACAAATTTACTATTATAATCATAACCAGATAAAATCACATTTATTAATCCAAAAACCAATATACAGATCACTATTTACAAAATATAAAACAATTTACTTTTCTCGAAACCTTTATTTAACCCTCGGTGTCAATCTCAACCACATTCCATTATCTGGTGTTAGACGCCCGTTTCTTCTTCCGGGTTTTGGTGGAATTTCCGTTTTGTCACACACCTCAAAAGTAAAGTTTGATAAAAGATTATAAAAAACTGTTTTCACTTCCATCAAGGCAAATCTTGACCCAACACAATTTCGTGGTCCCGTTCCAAATGGTAAATAAGCTAATGGATTAATCTCATGTTTTCTTTCTTCACTGAATCGCTCCGGATCGAATTTCTCTGGATTTGGGTAGTATTTTGGATCATGATGAATACCATAAAATGGTAGCCAAATAAGATCGGATTCCTTGAAATATAAATCTTGGTTTTCGTATTTCATATTGAAACTTTTATTACATATACGATCAATGACCGGAGCTGGTGGCCATTTTCTTAATGTCTCCGACACAAATTGATCTAAATATTTCATTTTCGTAATTGTATCATAATCAATCGATGTGCCATCTAACCTTCGACTAACCTCATTAATTTCGTTTAACAACTTCTGTTGAATGTCTGGATTAACAGCTGCTTCATATGCCATATATGTTAATGCAGTTGAAACTGTATCAAATCCTGCTATAAAGAAAATCAAACATTGAGCAACAACAACATCATCATTTAATTCCAAAAGGTAATGCTTCTTTTCATCTTCATATTCATCAACCGCCGAAAATTCCTGTACACATTCCTTTTCCCCAGTATTTATTAATTTTCCTTGTTTTGCTATCATCAAAAGATTTATTATATCTGGTCGAACAATATTCTTCTCTTCACGAATTTTCATAGCTTCTAAAATTACTTTACTGAAGTAAAGTTGTTCTGATTTATTCAAAAAAGTGATTTTAAACATTTTCATAATCCGTGGGGCATAAAGAAATCCAATAAACTTCAAAATTATTGAAAGTCTTCCAAAATTTGTAAGAGCGTTTCCCATTTTAAAGAATTCGTTATCTGGATTTTTGATTGAATTGACTTCAAGACCAAAAGCACATGTTGCTATGATATCGTTTGTGAAACGAGTAAAAAAATGTTTTATTTCAATTGCATCAACAGTTTTGTTTTTATCTTGATGAGCTGTAATCAAATCGCTTGTACATTTTAACACCAAATCGAACATCAGTTTCATTTTACTTCCCGTGAACGCTGGACTTAACGTAGATCTCATTTCACGCCATTTATCACCTTGTAAGTTAAACAACATTTTTCCTAAAATTGGATCAATATCCTCTGGGACTATTACTCGATGATTTTCAAAATAATTAAAATTTTTTATGGTCAATTGTTTTATTAGCTCTGGATCTCTTAAAATATATCCTGGACGAAGTTGATCAAAAAATCCAAATATTTTTTCGTTGGGAAAAGTTTTGTACAGTACATCGACTAATTCACATTGAGATTTATTTCTCAAAATCAGTGGCATTGTATTGCCAAACCATGGTATAGGTTTTAAATACTGAACATTCTTATCGATAAAATATTTTTCTTTCCTCTTTCCTAATTGAAGTATCAAGACAATCAATGTAATGACTGCTGAAAGAACAAAGATAATCATGCTTGTCTTGCAATAAAGTTGTAAAAATCTAGAAAAACAAATTATTTATATAAAATTAACTTAATTCAACATTTAGGAATTTTAATTTTTACAACAACACACTAACATATTTTACAATAAATGACGCAATTAAACAATATCTCTTTAGGTTAAACTGTTCACCACAACCAACTTTAAAATCGCATTTCAATCGTTACACTTACGTTGAAAATTGTAATATATAATTAATGCGTATACCTTAAACAAGTTTAGTTGACCATTAACAAACATACAAGAATTAATTAATAGACAATTATGAAGTTAGTTTGATCACAATATTTATATCTACTATATTTAACTGAATGAAAGACTAAACGAAACTGACAAATTTATTATTTCATTAACTATCTGTTAAGAATTTAAAATACAGTTGAACGGTCAGTAATCTGCTTCTGATTAGATATTCTATATTTCATATAGTAAATATTATTGATAAAATTTTTAATTGATTAATTTAACTTATTCCACTTGAAAATGTGCATACAAATCCAAAAGATAAAATATGTTATAATTGTGCTGTTTTGCATTTTTCGTATTTCATAACAAGGTGAAATTGAAAATTGGACTATGTTTAACACAACAAATTGAACGTTTCCAATCATTAGGCAATTACAACACCAGAACATCACCTTTTCATGTAATATTACTCTAGTTAAGCAATTTTACATAACGAACATTTTAAGCAACGCCTTGTTATCAGAGTTGTTTGGGTTTCTACTTTCTTCTACAACAAACCCGACTGGTTGTTGCTCATAACATTTTTATCATGCGCTTTGTGAAAACCCACCACGGGGCATTAACAATGCAACGCAGGACTTTGTTTTGGAACGACTGAAAAATTATCGCGTTCGTTTTCTTAGTACAGCCCCATAGCTGAATACCATACGTCCACACTGGTTTCAGTATTTGACGAAGCTGTTTTGAATAGATAGTACTGAGTTTCTTCCAAGTAAACAGTACATCTTTCTAAATTTCAAATTCAGTTCTTCTTTTTTCTTTTTGACATGTTCCTTCCGCATCTCAGTTTAGCATCCAGAGTTATACCTAGATATTTTGCTGTGTTTGCATAAGCAACTTGTGTTGAGTTGATTTTCAGAGGTATTTGGCTTACTTTTTGGTTAGTAAAGTTAACATGAGAGGATTTTGTTTCATTTAGCTTAATTTGCCATCTTTTTGTCTAGTTGTGGATTTTATTAGTAACGCATTGTAGTTTGCTAGTTGCTTCTTTTACGGTTTTTCTGGTGGTCAAAATTGCGGTATCATCTGCAAAGGTTGCAATGGTTGTTTTGACTAGACCATGCAAATCTCTTGTATATAGCAAGTATAGTGTAACGTCCGCTATGTTCGCCTAAACAATAATAAAACCAATTCATCTTCTTTTTCTAATTCAATAAAAATGTATTTCAATAGTTTCAGTTCATTTTTTCATTAAAAATAATTTTAAAATTTTCTAATACTTAACGGCTAGTTAAATTTCGAATATACTATAAAAATAAACGAACGTACCAATTTTATTTTCATTTCTAACGAACAGATGTCGTTACTCAATTATTTTGCTGAATCTTCGTGTTGCACGATTCATTAGAAAAAGTGTAAATGTCAAAAAAATCACATTTTTTTTGATTTGGAAAATTGGAGTTTGATTGTAATTCATTCTGTGTTAAGTTCTCAAGAAAACGTTTTCGTTTTTCCTTTTCTTGGAAAAACTAGATCATTCCATTTTTCTAAATTTTGTAAAAGCAAAATGTACAAAAAACATGTAAGCATTTTTGTAGAAAGTATTTCGATTTTTGTACGGATAATGCTGTAAAGAAATAGAGAAGAACCAAATATACATATATTAAATAAAAAAATTTTAATTTCTTCCTAATGGATAAATTCCAAGTGATAAAGCTAAAAGGAAATAACTAAGTGTTTGCAGATTGTGATGGTGAAAGCATGTTTTGTTCCCCGACAGTAAAACTTTATTTTGCATCGGGAAGCAACATGGGATAAGTTGAGGCAGTCTGTTAGAGCAATTGTATAAGGATAAGTTCACCAAAGTAATATTATCGCTAAAGAAACAGGAAACACTCAAAATTATGAAATATATCATCATTGACGTATTTCGGCATGGTGCAGAAATAAATTTGGATAATTCATTTGACACGTAGGATAAATTTGATGAGGCAAAGGGAGAGATTTGGATAGAAATTCATAGTTTTGATAGTGCTGGCATTGAATTCAAATCTAGTGGGTGTACACCTAAATTCAAGGAATGTTTTAGAGGCATCTGGTCATCAGAAGACATCAGCAACAGATCCAAGCAAGTTATATCAATTTATTTTATCTTATTAAATATTAATGTTGAATTTGTAGATTTTTCTCTTGTGTTCCGTACAAAATGTTAGATTAATATAGGGAAGTTAAGAGATGCCCAAGATTTGGACTCGTGTGGGTGCAAACGAGTATATTCCGTAGGTTAGATATTTTCTTTTTATATTTAAGTGAACTGTTAGTTTAAAACTTCATACCGGCAAGAGTGACTTCGAATCAGACCACCAAAACTAACAAATTGGCGTTCGAAACAAAGACCTGGCAAATTTTTAATTATTTTTGATGCGATATTTTGTTTTGATAATACCGTAATAATAACGGTTAGTTATAGTAGATATTGTTTGGCGCGAATTTCAAGCGTAATTTTTTGGTAAAACCAGTTTTGGTTTTTGTGGTTGATTTTAGATCAATTTTTTTTTTTTGTGAAATATTTTTGGGAAAACCAGCTTGGTTTTGATTTATGAATATTGTATAATATAATGTACAATATACAATTTTTTGTAAATTATTTTTTTTTGATATAATGTTTATGTTTATTAGGTTTATTAAAATATTTTTTCTTAGCGGTAGGCCTAACAAGCCATCCATGGGGCTTCTCCCCTAACATTAATGACGTTCTTAGGTCGCCTATTGCCATCGGGGTTATGCGATCGATGAACATTGGTTTCTTCTCTTCATTCGGCGAGGGAGTTCTCAGGGACGAGGAGTGGTGTTGCTGTGTTTGTACTTAGGTGCAAACCAGTAGTACCATTCTTTGCTCAGAGGCTTCTTCGGTGTAATGAAGAGAAGAACCAATTATACTTTGCTTTCAGGATCAGAGGCTTCACCTCAAACAAATTCAAAAACTTTTCCATTTTTCCATTTAGTCTTACAATAAAACAATTTCTCATAGAGTTTAAGATTTGAAGTCTGGTGCTCGGGAGCGTTCTTCAACTTTCGCATTAGGTTTAGGTGTAATTTATTTGTAGATTAAACAAGCACAACTGGGTCAGTAGAAATGGACCTAAGGTCTAATCGTGACAGTTGTGATTGTTTTTATTAGGTTGGGGAGAAACTGTTCTGTAGAATCTGGTCGTTAGGGGCTTTTCTAGTCAGTTCTCACATGCATTGTTGGAGTGGGCTCGCGAACGCAATTCAGATTTAAACAAAATGGATATTGTAACCATACTTACTTTTTAAATTGTCTCCAGACGAGTCTTGATTTTGGGAATCTCTTATTTTATTAAATAAAAATAAATAAATAAAACAAATCTTTTGAAAATTAAATAAATAAAAAATTTTTATTAAATGAATAATTTTTTTAGAATTAAATAATTTTAGGTAGCTAAATAAATAAATTTTCTTAATTAAGCAAATAACATCAAAATTTAAATAAATATTCTTTATTTTTTTTTAAAAAATAAATCAATATTTGAGCTAAGACGGAGCATCCAATAATTAAGCAATTTTCTAAATATTTTTTTCCATTTTTTTTAAGATAAATAAATATTTTATTTAGGGGTGCTAACGTCAATAAATAATTTTAGGTATATAGAGCAATTCCATCCCAAAGCGATCACCTGTTGTCCATCAAAATTTTATTTTGCCTAAAACTATTTTCATTCGGTAGAGTATCGAAAATGGTTGAGTTAAAATTTTTTTTTTGATCCAAGAAACGCTTTGTTATCTTGTGCTGGTATGGTCTAAAATCGCGAACTGTGCTTACACGCGTATCTTGAAAATGCAACCATTTCTGAACGGCTAAACCGATTTTGACAACAGTAGGCGCGTTTGAAAGCATAGTAGTTTTAGGGAAAATTTTTATCTGAGCATGTTTTCATAGAACATCTATGAGAAAATTGGAAAATGGTCAGAAAAATCGTCATTTAACATAGCCTGAACTGAAATTTTGCCCGTTAAAAAAAGAAAAAAAAAACTTTCATATATTAGCTTTTTAGTTTCCAAGTATAAAAAGAGGGATATTTTTCGTTCTCGAGTAACGATTTTTTAAAATGTTGTCCTGCAAAAATAGGGTTCTTTATATGAAGCTTTAATCCAAATTTCACGCTCTTAAACCTTAATAAACTAAAAGCCAAAGACGAACATCTTGAAAAAGATGAAAAAGATAAAAATAGGGTTCTTCATATAAAGAACCCTATTTTTGTAGGACAAAATTTTAAAAAATCGTTACTCGAGAACGAAAAATATCCCTCTTTTTATACTTGGAAACTAAAAAGCTAATATATGAAAGTTTTTTTTTTATTTTTTTAACGGGCAAAATTTCAGTTCAGGCTATGTTAAATGTCAATTTTTCTGACCATTTTCCTATTTTCTCATAGATGTTCTATGAAAACATGCTCTGATAAAAATTTTCCCTAAAACTACTATGTTTCTGCTTTCAAACACGCCTACCGTTGTCAAAATCGGTTCAGCCATTCAGAAATTGTGGCATTTTCAAGATACGCGTGTAAGCACAAATCGCTATTTTAGGTTATACCAGCACAAGATAACCAAGCGTTTCTCGAAACAAAAAAAAATTTTTTACTAAACCATTTTCGATACTCTACCGAATGAAAATAGTTTTAGACAAAAAAAAATTTTGATGGACAGATTTTAGCTAAAAGTGATCGCTTTGGGATGGAATTGCTCTATATATGATTCTGAATTTCAGCATATCTGAAATTAAATAAATAAATTCTATTTTATATATATAATATTTTAGGAATTTTTGTGAAAGGTGAAGCAAAATTGGGTACAACGGTAATCTTTTTGTTCTTTTACGAAGTTTGTTTTTACAAAAATTTTTGTGTTTTCGAATTGGGCGTTCGTTGTTTTTTTCGTTTTTGCGTTTTTCATTTTTTTTACATTTCCATCGTACTAACTCCATTTTTTTTGGGGGAATTGGTTTTAATATTGTTGTTGATTGCGAGTTCATAATTTTACGTGTTTTACCATCGAAATGTCAAGCCAGTTAGACGTTGACCATCCGTTCTATGGTTTGGAACCCACCGAACTACAGGTCGAATGTTTGGTTCGGGGTGTGGACTTCAGGGGGGTCAATTGGGCAGAGGAACTGTGAAACCACGCAGATCATGGTGCAGTTCCAATAACATTATCTCATGCGAGAGATTTGATAGAGGAATCTCAAATGGTGGTGCAGGCAGCACAACTTATTTTAAATCAAGTACGACAACTTCGGTCACCGATTAATCAGACCTTCTTAGATGGTTTGGCGAATCGAGTGTTGCACTACACGGGTAGGATGAATAGGTTGGGTCCTCGCAATGACTTGCAAGAAGCCCGCACCTACGCTATCTCACAATTGTCACGCGCTTGGAATATAATAGGATCGTTGTCAACACGTCCAGTTATGCAGAATAAACCAGGAGTATCATCTGCTCCATCTGCTTCACCTGTCTTTCAACCAGATGAGAGATCCACACCGATCCCAGTACGGCCAATATCGGAAACAATACATAGTCTGAATCGTCCAAACCAGCAACAACAGAGACGGTCAGATCAATTGCCACCGGCTTATTTCCAGCAATCGGGCTTGAGGGCAGAGGACTTTGCAATACCACAATTGGGTCCAACATTCCAAGCTGAACACTTACACAACAATCCAGCATTGGTACAACAACAATCATTAAATCGTTCATCAGTACCACAGGTACAACCACTACCAGTATATCCACCAGTTCCACTAACAGCACCACCACCATACAACCAACCTCCTCAGGTATGGCGTGTCGCGGCTCCAGCGTTAGCACCAGTGGAGTACCGAGGGGTTCGTGGGAACAATTTGAGTCGTTATGACTCAAATTGGGTTCCAACCTTCACAGGAGATGGTCACTCTCCTGATGTTCATGAGTTTATTCATAGAGTGGAGGCGGCTGCCAGAAGAGACCGTGTGTCATGGGACGACCTTAGGTCTATCATACCACGGTATCTGAAAGCAGCGGCCGACAGATACTATTTGAATTTAACTCATGAATATGAGGTGGTGACCTATCCAGTGCTAAGGGAGGGACTCCTACAAACCTTCGATACGCTCACTGATGATAAGGCGATCTTGCGAGTTCTTCTGAACCGCAAACAAAAGTCAAAGGAGAGCGTGTACGAGTATCTGGTGGAGATTGGTTCGTTAAACCGTCGCTTAGCTCGTCCATTTGCTGACCGTGAAATGCTAGAGATTGCTCGGGAGGGACTGAGTGTGGAGCTCAAAAATGCTACACTTGCAGCAACAATACATTCAATGGATGAACTTCGGACTTTATGTCAGAAGTTTGAACGTTTGTGGTCCACACCAGTTCCGACCAGAACATCAAATTTAAGAATTAGCGAGCTACAGCAGATGGATGATTATGAGGTGGAAGTTGAACCAGAACATCATGGATATATTGAAGCGGTGGATTCAACACAGAGACGGATATTGCAGCGACCTGGCATAACATCGGATAACATTCAACCTGGTCCATCAATATCCAGACAACCAATAGTATGTTTCAGATGTGGAGTAAACGGTCATCAAGCTCCTGATTGCTCTAAGAATCGGACAAAATTATATTGCTGGAAATGTAACAAACCGGATGTAATTTATGCAAATTGTTCATATTGTCACCCGTCGTTAAACTACCGTCCGAGAGTACATGCTTCGGGGATGGTACCCTTGGTTCAACATCCAATGAGCCCGAAGAAATCGACGAGAGATGTAGCGACGCAGGACGATCGGCCACCACCAATGAAACCCGAATAAAATCATCAAATACATTTAATTTCCCATCATTACATCGAACGTATTTTAGACGTCTGGAACGTAACATCAGATATTGGAGGATGAGGAAATTATTTCGTAAAGCTTGTATTTCATCTATCCTTTCAGAAACAAAAGATCCTCGGCCGCGACTAACAATAAGGATTTTGGACAAACATATTTCAGGTTTATTGGATAGTGGAGCGTCAATCACAATACTTGGAAGAAATTCCTTGGAATTATTGGAATCATCAGGTACAACCTACCGTAAATACACTTCGTGTATTCGTACGGTGGATGGTACTGCAAATACAATCTTGGGTTACATCGAAATTCCAATAACCGTGAGTGGCTCCACTAAACCAATGCGGTTCCATATAGTCCCTGGTTTACGAGAAGAGCTCTACCTGGGCATAGATTTCTGGGAGAAATTCGGTATTGTTCCTTCTTTTGTTAGTGAACTGACTCGTACAGAGCTACAAACTTTAAATACACACAACCTCACCACTGATCAGCAACATGAACTGGAAATGATCAAGGATTCTTTCCCGTCATTTGAAGTGTCTGGGCTCGGAAAGACTTCTTTGGTTGAACATGTCATCGATGTTGGTGATAGTGCACCTGTTAAACAGAGGCATTATCCCACATCGCCGGCTGTTCAACTAAAGGTTTATGCCGAACTCGATCGGATGCTTCAAATGGGTGTGATCGAAGAGTTTAACAGTTCGTGGTGCTCGCCAGTGGTCCTGGTACAAAAACAATCTGGTAAAAACAGATTATGTATTGATAGCCGTCGTGTCAATTCACTAACTAAAAAGGACGCTTACCCACTTCCCTTGATTGATGGCTTACTAGGTCGTCTAAATAGCACAAAGTACATTTCCAGTATTGATCTCAAAGATGCTTTCTGGCAGATTCCTCTGGCAGAAGCATCTAGAGACAAGACAGCCTTCACAGTGCCTGGTCGTCCATTGTATCAATTCCGGGTTATGCCCTTTGGATTGTGCAATGCTCCCCAGACAATGTGTCGGCTAATGCACAAAGTGATACCACATCATTATCACGAAAATGTCTTTGTTTATTTAGATGATCTATTGGTAGTCTCTTCTACGTTTCAGGAACATATGGAATTGCTGTCCAAAGTCTCTTCATTGTTAAGAGCGGCTGGGTTAACCATAAACCTCAAGAAAAGTAAATTTGTTCTGAGAGAGGTGAAATACTTGGGATTTTTGGTTGGTGAAGATGGGCTTCGAACAGACCCTGACAAGGTAAGAGCTGTAGCAGAGTATCCAGCTCCATCTACAGTAAAACAAATACGTAGACTATTAGGAATGGCCAGTTGGTACCAACGTTTCATACCAAATTATGCAAGCGTGGTATCACCGATTACGGATTTATTAAAGAAAAGTTCTGGGAAATTGAAATGGACATTGGAATCGCAAGCTGCTTTCGAAAATTTAAAACGATTGCTGACTACAGCACCGGTATTAGTAAACCCTGACTATAATAAAGAGTTCTTTATTAGATGCGATGCAAGTCTTACAGGGGTAGGTAGTGTGTTGTATCAGGTTGATACTGACGGACAAGAGTGTCCGATAGCCTTCATGTCGAAGAAATTAAATAGAGCTCAAAGGAATTATTCAGTTTCTGAGCTTGAATGTCTTGCGGCAATTCTTAGTGTGAAGAAATTCAGGGGCTATGTTGAAGGTCACCGATTTACGATTGTGACTGATCACTCAAGTCTGAAGTGGCTTATGTCACAGAAAGACTTGAGTGGTCGTCTGGCTAGGTGGAGCCTAAAACTCCAACATATGGATTTTACCATTGTCCACCAAAAAGGTACCCAAAATAAAGTCCCTGATGCTCTATCTCGTCTTTATGACGATACACACGAGGAATTGACGGAAGCATTAACACATCACATTAACGACATTAAAATCGACAATGAAGGTTATCGGCACAACGAATATACGGATATGATAGCTAAAGTACAATCATCACCCAAGGACTTTCCTTCAGTTAAAGTCGTGGATGATAAGCTATACATACGTATTGAGCCAAGACCTGATGCAGTACCCAACGATGTTCCTGTGTGGAAATTCTGGGTACCGAAACCGATGACTTCCAACATGATTCAGAAACATCATGATGATAGTACTGCTGCTCATGGAGGTGTTAAAAAGACTTTAGAATTACTTCGACGTCTTTATTATTGGCCGGGCATGGCGTCACAGGTACACAACTATGTAGTGTCCTGCGACACATGTAAACAGACAAAAGCCACGAATCAGATATTGCGTCCTCCGATGCAATATCAATTCGAAACAGCACGTCCATGGCAGAGAGTCTATATTGATTTTTTGGGACCGTACCCTCGTTCTACACTTGGGAATACGGTATTATTGATAGTTCTGGATCATGCTACGAAGTTTGTATTACTGAAGCCACTCAGAAACGCAACTTCACCGAAGGTGAATGCTTTTCTAAGGAACGAAGTGTTTCTTACATATGGGGTACCAGAGTTTCTACACAGTGACAATGGTAAACAGTTCACGAGTAGGAACTTTCAGAGTCTTTTGTCAGATTTCGGCATTAAACACATTAGGATCGGTGTCTATAGTCCTCAAAGCAACGCGTCAGAGCGGGTCAATAGGTCAGTTCTAGCAGCAATTCGAGCGTTCATAAAAGGTCAACATACCAAGTGGGATTTACAAATTGGTGAAATCGCATATGCACTGCGAGCCGCAGTACATTCAGCTACCAAGTACTCACCGTACTATTTATTATTTGGTCAACATCCAATCTCGGATGGAAATACTTACCATTTGTTGAGATCACTACACCAGCTTGGTGAAGATGCTGGTGAGGAATTAGAACGTTCTGATCATTTGACTCTGCTCAGGAACCGGGTTCAGGAAAATTTAAAAGCAGCTTTCAAGAAATCGCAACATCAGTATAACCTGCGATCTAAACTACGGACTTTTCAACCACAACAACATGTGTTTGTACGGCAACATCATTTGAGTGACGCTACAAAAAAATTCTCGGCAAAATTGGCTCCAAAGTTCTTACCTGCAATGATTAAAACTAAGATTGGAAATGTACTCTATGAGTGCATAGATATGAGCGGTAAGAATCTTGGAGTACATCACGCGAAAGACATCAGGGAATGATGTCTTTTCGTTAGGTAGGGTCGTTCCTCTGGCTGGTTGTCGTCTCTGGAGTTCACATTTTCAGTGTTATATTTTACTGGTTGTATCGAGGGTTCAATGGTGCTAACGTTAGATGGATGGATGATCGATTTCAGTACTCACTGATAGTTCCTAGGAACTTCATGAGTGTTGAAATTGATCATCGACCCTGGCGTTGGTCACCATTGATAACTCGATCCCAGATACAGATTAGTTGTGGGAAGTAGTTCGGTGGTTTCTGGCGTAGAAGGGGTGACGACGTTTTTGTGATTTCAAGGGTAAATGTCTTGGTTTTTACCTTGAATTCATGGTGTAACGTCCGCTATGTTCGCCTAAACAATAATAAAACCAATTCATCTTCTTTTTCTAATTCAATAAAAATGTATTTCAATAGTTTCAGTTCATTTTTTCATTAAAAATAATTTTAAAATTTTCTAATACTTAACGGCTAGTTAAATTTCGAATATACTATAAAAATAAACGAACGTACCAATTTTATTTTCATTTCTAACGAACAGATGTCGTTACTCAATTATTTTGCTGAATCTTCGTGTTGCACGATTCATTAGAAAAAGTGTAAATGTCAAAAAAATCACATTTTTTTGATTTGGAAAATTGGAGTTTGATTGTAATTCATTCTGTGTTAAGTTCTCAAGAAAACGTTTTCGTTTTTCCTTTTCTTGGAAAAACTAGATCATTCCATTTTTCTAAATTTTGTAAAAGCAAAATGTACAAAAAACATGTAAGCATTTTTGTAGAAAGTATTTCGATTTTTGTACGGATAATGCTGTAAAGAAATAGAGAAGAACCAAATATACATATATTAAATAAAAAAATTTTAATTTCTTCCTTATGGATAAATTCCAAGTGATAAAGCTAAAAGGAAATAACTAAGTGTTTGTAGATTGTGATGGTGAAAGCATATTTTGTTCCCCGACAGTAAAACTTTATTTTGCAACGGGAAGCAACATTGGATAAGTTGAGGCAGTCTGTTAGAGCAATTGTATAAGGATAAGTTCACCAAAGTAATATTATCGCTAAAGAAACAGGAAACACTCAAAATTATTAAATATATCATCATTGACGTATTTCGACATGGTGCAGAAATAAATTTGGATAATTCATTTGACACGTAGGATAAATTTGATGAGGCAAAGAGAGAGATTTGGATAGAAATTCATAGTTTTGATAGTGCTGGCATTGAATTCAAATCTAGTGGGTGTACACCTAAATTCAAGGAATGTTTTAGAGGCATCTGGTCATCAGAAGACATCAGCAACAGATCCAAGCAAGTTATCTCAATTTATTTTATCTTATTAAATATTAATGTTGAATTTGTAGATTTTTCTCTTGTGTTCCGTACAAAATGTTAGATTAATATAGGGAAGTTAAGAGATGCCCAAGATTTGGACTCGTGTGGGTGCAAACGAGTATATTCCGTAGGTTAGATATTTTCTTTTTATATTTAAGTGAACTGTTATGTTTAAAAGTTCATACCGGCAAGAGTGACTTCGAATCAGACCACCAAAACTAACAATAGTACCTGTCCTAGGACGCTACCCTGCGGAACTCCTGAATCAATCTTTTTCAATGTGGAATAACTATCATCATATTTGACTCTAAAGTAGCGGTCATAAGGCGATAAGGGCTCAAAATTGCATAAAACTGTTTGGGCAGATTTCTATGTAATTTATACTTTGTGCCATGATGCCAAACTTTATCAAAAGCTTGAGCGACATCAAGAAAAACTGCGAAGCATGACCTTTTGGCTTCAATCGTTTCTTCAATAATATTCGTGATCCTATGCACTTGTTCGATGGTAGAATGCATTTCTCTGAAACCCAACTGATGCGAAGGTATGAGGTTTATATTTTCTATTACTGGGTTAAGTCTTTTAAGAAAAAGTTTTTCAAAAAGCTTCGATATCGTTGCACGGTTGAAAATATTGGTATGAAATTGGTAAAAAATGGTATTATATAAATCCATAAAGAAATGGTATTAGTTAAATAAAGTTCGATGGTATGAAAGTTCATAAATAGCTTCTTATAAATTGCATATATTTATGTATAAAGATAATTTATAAGCATTTGTATAAATTATATATCATAAGTTTATGAGTTTCGTGTGATAAAAATTGGTATATATTATAAACCATGAGTTTATTGGCTTGGTATAATAAAAATTGGAATAAGTTACATATCATCAGTTTATTAGTTCGTTATATAATCTATATATATTAAATTTATACCTACACGTATAAACTCGTTTAATAATTAATATAATCTATAAATTTTATACCTACCATTACGAAAGTTTTAAACCAAAGCATAAAATATATACCAATTTTTTTATGTTAATTAAAATACATTTTTTTGTTTGACATTTTTATTTTCAAAAAATTCATTATATATAACAATGCGTTTTTCGTAATATCCTACTTCACATTCTTTTTGTTAAAATGTATGTTTTTTTAATTTTTCGCGATGTCGCTTTACAATATCCCAAGCAGAAATTAGTTAAGGAAAACCTGAACACAGTAAGGGTAAGGGTACAGTAACCTGAATACAGTAAGGGCATGATCAGGGACGTAGGAAAGCAAACATGCGAATGACGATTTGATCCAAATGAAAATAAAATTCTTGAGAAACCAACTTTTAGCTAATCGCAAGTAGTTTCATTCATTGATAACTCACGAAAAAAATCATCGTATGTGTTTTCTCCTTAACATTCACGCCATACTCTTCGCCGATTATTACAGTCACGTAACCTGAAACAACTCGTCCAAGCATGGATCACGTACATGTTTACTTTAAAATTAAACCGAATCACATATTGTTTGACATTACGATATTGTGGACTATTTTATTCAACTTATATGAAAAACTCTTACCTGCATATAGAAAATCGAAGTAATCCAAATTCCCGAATTTATTTACTTGCATTACTCGTGCATTTATGCCGTGCAAAAATGTAATGAAAATTCCGCATTGTATTTTCAACATGACTGCACAAAACTCTATCTCTAAACTCTACTCTAACTCTAACTCAAAACAATTTCTGTACCAAACGCGTATAGCGCAATAAAAATAGCGGTGTTTTTTTCCCATCTTATACTAATTTGGTATAGAAATGGTTATTTTCAATTTATAAACCTCCATACTTTATAAGATTAGAAAATAAATTGTATACCAAAAATTGATAAACGCGCGCGTCACATTGAAATAACAGTGCTTTTACCTGAGTTTATATTATGTGGTGTAAAATTGGAAAGTTGAACTTATAAATTGTCTGAATACTTTGCACTTTATAAAATTCAATCTCATTTTTCGCATACATAAACTTTATAAAGAGAACGTTATTGAAAAAGTATCAATTTTAGACTAAAATTTTCAACAGGGTGGGAGTAATGATATTGGTCTATACGAGTTTTTGTAATTTGGTGATTTATTCGGTTTTAGTATCATAATCACTTCTGCTACTTTCCATTGCATCGGTACATATCTTAATCGGAATGCTGCATTAAGGATATGAAGTATTTTGCGCATACCTTTGTCAGGTAGCATTTTAACAACTTCACTGGTGATTAAATCGTAGCCTGGGGCCTTTTTCGGAACCAATCTTTTGCTTCTTTAATAGCTGTCTTTACTTGTATGCACAGATTATATAAAATAATTTTGTGTTCTAGAGATCGAGTTGTATTCCAAATTTTACGTGCCTTGCTTTTTGATTTTATCAATTTTCTTAATTCCATGGGAAAGTTTGCGTTTAGATTACGATAAGGATGCGGTGCTGGAGTAATTTTCGTTGCTGCTGTATGTACAACTTTATGTAAAATGTACATATATGTAAAATGTACAGCTTTAATCAGCCTTTCTAGCTCTATTTCTAGCTGTTCCAGTGCACAGGAGAACGACTAAGGATTCTAAATCTATAAATCTCAATTATAGTATCCCGAGCAGAAATTTTTTAGGGCTCAAATACGGCCCTGATCAGGTTAGCCCTAGTTTGATAGGGCCTTGATCATGAGTGTAACGCTTTTGCCTAATCAGGCCCTGATTGGGATAAACGGATCAGGCACCGATCAAGTTTTCCATATAAAATTAAATAGGGCAAACCGTAGTAAGGCATTTTGTATCAGGACCTGATCAGATTGCCCAGCTAGGGTTCAGATACGAAAAATCAAATCAGGGCCGGATATATCCAAATAAGGTTTGCCCTAAAAGGGTATTCTACTTCAGGTCCGGAACAGGCCCACATCAGATTGCCCTAATAGGACTTGCCCTATCTGACCGTGATCAGGCCTCACAGTATTCAGGCATTCCCTAACTAAGAACAAATTTTAGAGAAAAATATAGAAGTGAAAGCGATATGGTAGTGATAGAAGGTAAATTAGCACACAATGTATTTATCTGTAGGACAGTTATAAATAAAGATAGTCCATATGTACAAATATTGAACACTATCGATTTTGGAATGAAAATTCCTCAGTCCTCAATAAAAATTGAATCGTTAGACAAATTTAATATATTACAAGTAGGAACCAATAATGATGCAAATGTTTCAGAAAACATCATTAAGGAAGGAGATATTATGTCAAAAATTTTCGAAAAAAATAACAACTTAGACCCTGATATTAACAGTAATATTAAAGAAATAATATCAAATTACATAGATATTTTTTCAATTGAAAAGGAAAAACTATCGGTCAACAACTTCTACAGGCAAACTATACATTTAAAAGATGATAACCCAGTACATACAAAGTCTTATCGACTCCCATATTCACAAAAGGAGGAAATCAAACAGCAAGTTGATATAATACTAAAAGATGGTATTTTTTTTTTTTTTTTTTTTTTTTTATTGGAGGGCCTTGAGACTTACAGTTCAAGTAGCACTGCGACCTGAAGGTCTATTGTGCTTACCCTGATTTTGTTATTAGTCAGTCGTCGTCTGTGCCGTTACTGCTTGTATTCTGTCATCCAAGTTGAGACTTTTAATAAAATTAATTAGCTCAATTGGAGTGACGTTTTGTGGTAATGGAAGTGTTAGTCTTCTATGACCAAGTTGGTTGTATCTGTGCCCAGAGAGTTCAGGACAGCTGCAGATGACGTGTTCCATCGTTTCCGCATCCGAGTAGCAGAATCTGCACCTGTCGGAAATAACAAGGCCTATTTTGTTAAGATGGTGGTTTAAAGGACCATGTCCAGTAACGCACCACGTTAGAATTCTTAGAGACTCTCTGTTTAAGTCGATTGTTTTTAGGGGTGAAACAGGGAGGTTACCTAGAAACTTCTTGGAGTGTACTAGTCCCTCTCTGCTTTTCCATAATTTAGCATTTTGTTCTTGTTCCATTGTTTGGATTGTGCTTTTGAGCGAACTCTTGGCCATTCCAAAGCATGGTTCCGGCCCAACAAATTTTTTATTGGCACCTTGCTTTGCTAAAGCGTCAGCGATAGCATTTCCTTGTATTCCTGTGTGGCTAGGTGCCCACACAAGTGTTACTGTGTTATTGCACGAGATTTTTAATAGATTTTGGTAGCATTCCCATACCAGTTTTGAATCAAAGCGCGTAGATTTTAGTGCCAAGAGTGCTGCTTGGCTGTCAGAGATAATATATATTTCAATATTTTGGTATTTTCTTTCAGCGCATAGCAAAGCGCAACTGCTAATGGCAAAAATTTCGGCTTGAAATATGGTTGTTGTGGTGCCTAAAGCAACCGTTTGTTTTGTTCTAGGACCAAACACTCCTGCTCCCGTGCCCATGTTGGTTCGAGAACCATCTGTGTACCAGATGCTGGCGTTATGTGGCAGTGACCGTATGTAGTTTTTAATAAGATCTCTGGCCAATATCTTGACATCAAAGTGCCTATCTAAATCTATTGTTTTTGGCATACAATCCGAAATATGGTATGTATGCAGTTCAGCTCGTAATTCAGAAAGGATTTTAAGGTGTCCAGTTAGATTACCCGGCTTAAACCCTTCTGTGAGTTGCAGTCTATGAACGCTCAACACCGCTACAGATTTAACATGTAGGTGCAATGGAGAAAGCTTTAAAAGAATCTCCATTGCTGACGTTGGCGTGGTTTTGAAAGCACCTGTGGCACTAAGACACAGAAGCCTTTGTATTTTTGTAAACATATTTTGAGCAGTTATTTGGCGCGTTTTAGGCCACCAAACTAAAGCTGCATATGTTAGAATTGGTTTTATAATACTTTGGTGCAACCAAAGTATCATTTTTGGGCTAAGACCCCATGTTTTCCCAAACAGGTTTCTGCATGTGAAGAAAACTTTGTTTGCCTTATCAGAGATATATTTCAGGTGTGGGTTCCAAGTTAGTTTGCTATCCAGGATCACACCTAAATATCTAACCTCTTTTGATGTTTGTATTGGATCGCCGTTTAGAACAGGAGAAACGAAATTGAAGTTTCTCCTGTTTGTGAAAACGACAATGCTTGTTTTTTGTGGGTTGATCGACAGTCCTAATCTGTTGCACCATTTTGATACAATATTAAGAGCTGTCTGGGTTCGACCAGCGACAATGGAGTCATGTTTCCCTCTAACCATGACTGCCAAGTCGTCGGCATAGCCTACAGTGTTGAAGCCGGAATCATTTAGCTTAGTGAGGAGATCATCAGCCACCATTAGCCAAAGCAGCGGAGAGAGCACGCCCCCTTGCGGGCAGCCTCTAGATGCAGTAACAGTCACTGAATAATCACCTAGTGTAGCCGTTATCTTCCGACTCTGTAGCATCTTGATAATCCACGCAATGATAAGCGGGTTTATATTTTTCTTTGTGGCCATTTCAACGATAGCATTGAAGTGGACATTGTCAAAGGCTCCTTGTATGTCCATAAATGTACAAACAAGTGCCTCCTTATAGTTTAGGGTGCTCTCAATTTCTTTCACCATTTTGTGCAACGCCGTTTCAGTAGATTTCCCAGTCTGATAGGCGTGCTGGCTACAGTTGAGAGGGTTTTGTTTCAGACATACATGACGGATGTGATAATCCAACATCTTTTCCATTGTTTTTAATAGAAAAGATGTAAGGCTTATGGGTCTGTATGATTTGGCTTCATTTGGTTTTTTTCCTGGCTTAGGTATAAAAACAACTCTGGTTTCTCGCCATATCTGAGGAATGTAAGCAAGGCGAAAGCTTGCTTTGAACAAACGCATGAGGTATGGAAGAATGATTGTTAGACCCTTTTGCAGAAATACCGGGAAAATTCCATCACCTCCTGGAGATTTATACGGACCGAAGGATTCTATAGCCCATCTCGCTTTGTTGGGGGTGAAAATTGTGTTGGTTAAATGATCTGCATTACTTTTAGTTGCAGGATCTAGAAGACGTACGTCTTCGTTAGCATTATCTTCCGTGCTCCATTTTATTGAGCCCGGAAAGTGGGTTTGAAGTAAAGTATCTAGTGTCTCAATACAGCTGGTGGTATACGTACCACTTGGTTTGCAGATTGAGCCTAGAGGGTTTGTGTGATCAGACGACATCAATTTTTGGAGTCGAGCTGCAGCAGGCAGATTATCTATCGTATTGCAGAGCTCTTTCCAGCTATTTCTTTTTGATTGTCTGAGTTCTTTATTATAATTGGTTAGAGCTACTCGGTACTCTGTCCAATTATTTGTTGTTTTTGCTCTGTTAAAGAGCTTGCGAACTTTATTCCTTTTCCTCTCCAAGTTACCATTCCACCAAGGTACATCTCTGCATCTTTTGGATTGAGTTATTGGAGTATTAAGGTTGTATGCTTCAGTGATAATTTCTTGTAAATTATTTGCTGCAGAGTCAAGCTCAAATGTAGAGTTGATACTGCTGCAACTATTTACATTATCATGAAGATATGTTGTGTAAAGTTCCCAGTTGGTTTTTCTTGGGTTTCTGAAGTACTGGATGCTCTTCGGGTAGTGTTCTATGTTGAAACATATATAAGCATGATCAGACATAGAAGCTTCCTTCGAAACATGCCAGTTCTTAATATGGTTAGTAGCGTTTATGTTAGTTAAAGTAAGGTCAAGGACCTCGCCTCTGATTGCGTTTCTAAAGGTAGGCTCACTACCTTTGTTTGCAATAAACATATTGTTTGTATACAAAAATTGAAGCAGACGCTCGCCTTTTGTGTTAATGTTGCTACTTCCCCACACGGTGTGATGAGCGTTAGCATCACACGCTATTATGAGGTTATAGTGGTTATTGTTGCAATACTTGATGAGTTTCTCTACCACTTCTGGTGGTGTCTCGTCCTCATCCCCCGGGAAGTATGCAGAAGCTAAAATGAATTTACGAAATCCACCTTGAGGAAGATGAATTTCTATCTGGACCGTTGTAAGATCTCTACAGATAAATTCATTCAACGGAAATATTTTCAGATGTTTGTTGAAGAGAATCGCGGTTCGCGGTCTTTCCACATCTGAGAAATAGATCAGTTTTGTATTTTTGTTTGACGATAGACCTTTTATTCTTTTGCTGTCTGCCCACGGCTCCTGTATAAATGCAAGATCGTGAGCATCCTGTTCAATTAACCGGTTCAAATTAACTGAAGCCATTTCTGATCTGTGCAGATTAATCTGAACGCAACTTAATTTAGGTACTAGAGATTTTTGTCTATATCGTACAGGTCTTCTGTCTGACTTAGAGTAAGCTGGTGAATCAGACATTACCATAGAGTCAGACATGGTGTGTGTACTATCCGAATTAGGATAAGCTGATAAATCAGGCATGATCCTAGAGTCAGACATGGCATGTGTGCTGTCTGGTTTAGAATAAGCTGACAAATCAGGCATGATCCTAGAGTAGGACATGGTGCACAGTTTTGTTGTTGGTTTATGTGATGCGTTTGGAGAAGCATCGCTCTCGTCTAAAACTTTATAGTTTTCCATACAATATTTATGGAGAAAGTAGGGAGGTACATTGGTCAGCCACAACAGAGCCCTGTGCTGTGGTAAGGCTATTGAAACTGGAGGGCGCCCGGTATCCAGAGTTCCGTACTAATAATCAAGCACCCCCTTGACCATGCTAAGCTTTCGGCGTACGTGTCTCACCTTAGCTTTGGGTTTTGGACTTGATCTTGGCTTCGATTCTCACCGAGGACCTAACGGCATGGGTGACCCTACCGTTGTAGCTCCTAAGATCACTGAGTTTACTGAGCCCCATCACTGCGTCAAAGTGCCAAGTCCATTAGATGGGGAAAAGATGGTATAGTAGAGCCATCTATCTCTGAACACAATAGTCCAATACTACTTGTTCCCAAAAAATTGTCAGGTAGCAAAAAAAAAAAAAAGCGTAGTTGATCTACAATCAGGTTTTCATCAAATTCCTTTAGATGAAAAATCTAGAAATATAATATCTTCTAGTACCCAGTCTGGATCCTAGAGATACACAAGACTACCTTTTGGACTCTCAAACAGTCCAAATTCGTTTCAAAGAATGATGACTTTAGCTTTCGCTAGTTTATTACCAACTAGAGCATCCCTATATATGGATGACTTAATTATATTTAGTTGCTCAAAGAAACATCACCTACAAAATTTAGAAATGGCATTTAGAGCGGGTGAAGATAAAAATTTAAAGTTAAATCCTGAAAAATGTATTTTTTTCTAACAAGAAGAACCATATCTAGGTCACACGTGTACAAGTGAGGGTATCAAAATAAATATTTCAAAATGCAAAATCTTAAAAAACTATCCTGTCCCCAAAAACGCAGATGAAACTAAAAGATTCGTAGCGTTTGCAAACTACTATCGCAGATTTATAAAAAAATTTGCACATATCTCTATTCCATTAAATAAATTAACTCAAAAATATGAAAGGGCTGAATTCTCACAGCTCTGAGATATCAAGACTTCCGTCTGAGTTAAGGATTTTGATATAGTTTTCGGCAAAAAACTTTTATAAGGACACGGTTTTTGGTGTTGGGCAGCGATCTATATCAAACATAGCTCTTTGTTGAAGTACAACTGTAGTGATTAAACCAGGGTTGTTCCTTTACGCGTAATCTAAAATAGATTACATTACATGTAATCTATGTAATGTAATCTATGTCATCTATGTAAATTTGGTGTAATCTATTAATTTTGATTTAAGAAGAAATATGTGGAATTATTGTATTATCTCTACAGAAATTTTTTTTCGATTTTTTTGCAAAAGACATGATCATAATATTGTCAAAAACAAGATCTTGCGATCTTGAAAAAAGTTAATTTAATTGCTAAAAAAGCTTAGAATGCACATATCAATTAAATAGATTACATAATAGTTTACATTATAGATTACACGAAAATATCTCGCGTAATTTATACGTAATCTATGCGTAATCTATACATGTAAAGTAATCTATTTTGTCTACGGCACAACCCTGGATTAAACATACGAAACATTTCATTGAAACATTTCATTTGAAATGTTTCATTTCTGAAATATTTCCAAAAAATATATTTCACACTTGAAATATTTCAAAAAATTAAGATTTTCAATTTTATTCATATCTGCTCTATAATACCCGTGTTCCTTTTAGGTAAACTTGCTACCCGAACCGAATTTTTAATGGAACGACTTAAATGTGAGGTGTATTAGATTTTTGATCTACTACAACTCAAATTCTTTCTTACCACACGTTTCCGACATTTTTTTTTTAACAATAAATTGTTTTGACAATTTTGAAAAACAATATTGCTAAACAACGTAAAAGAAAATTATTAGTTTGAAAAAATTTTAAGTTTAAATTTTATTTTGAGTTTGTTAAATTTAAGAAAATTAATTATTACTTCACCACAATTTTAAATTGTGTGAAGTAATGCAATCTATCGTGAAAAAAAAAATCTTACATTCCCCAAATTTTGTTTTTTCTTTTGTTTTGGACCATCCTCTATCCAAATGGCCAATAAAAATTTTGGTGTACGTCTGTGTGTGGGTGGGTGGGTGGGTGGGTTGGTGTGTGGGTGGGTGAGTTTTCTGCATAGGATCTTGATGAAACTTTGGCAAATGATACAGGTTCACTTGAAAATAGAAGATCTGGATTCATTTTAAATTTGGACAAAATGGCGGGGGGTCTCCCGAACACCTCTAAGTTTAAATCTTGAATAACTTCTGATCCCGAGCTATGATCTTATTGAAACTTAGTATATAAGGTTTTAATACTGTTTCCAATACTTCTGCATACCAACTTCCGTTTTGTCACTTCCGGTTAAAAAGTTTTTTTTTCAGGTGTTTATCCCTACTGTAGCCTACAATTACCAATCGATTTTCATGAAACGTTGCGAAAAGCTTTTAAATAACATGAGAAAGATTTTATCAGCTTTTGGAGCACATTGGATAAAGGGTTGGGGGGTCCACCATACAACAGGTGGTTTTTTCCACAAAGTTTTTATGTTTGTTGGGAGCATAAAACATTCATTCGTGAATGAATTTTGATGACACTTTGGAAAAAGATGCAAACATGTATGACAAAGAACTGATTAGTTTTTGAGCGATAGTGAACAAAGTGGTGGGGGGTCCCTGGAGCACCTGTTTTTTTGAAAGCTCTATAACTTCTGTACCCGATAAGCGAATTAGATGAAACTTGGTACATGAGTATGTAGTACGGTTTACAATAGTTCTGCATCCCAACTTCCGGTTTTTCACTTCCGGTAAAAAAAATTTTTTTTTTCTTTTTTGAAGTTTTTTCAGTGTCTTTATGCACACTACAGCCTACAATAATGAAGTGATTATAATGAAACTTATGGAATAGGGTTTCAATTAGTGTGAAAAGATAATTATCATGTTTTGGGACACATTGATCAAAGTGGTGGGGGGTCTACCATACAAATGCTGACTTTTCACACTTTGTTTTTTAAGTTTGTTGGGAGCATACAGACTTCATTCATTATTCAATTTTAATGACACTTTGGAAAAAGATGGAAACTTAAGTAACAAAGAACTGATTAGTTTTTGGATAATATTGGAATAAGTGGTGGGGGTCCTCCCGAACACCTGTTTAATGTGTCACACTTTTTTCAATGTTTGTTGGTAGCACACAGCATTCGTCCGTGAACGAATTTTGATGACACTTTGGAAAAAGATGCAAACATGTATGGCAAAGAACTGATTAGTTTTTGAGCGATAGTGAACAAAGTGGTGGGGGGTCCCTGGAGCACCTGTTTTTTTGAAAGCTCTATATCTTCTGTACGTGATAAGCGAATTGGATGAAACTTGGTATATGAGTATGTAGTACGGTTTAAAATAGTTCTGCATCCCAACTTCCGGTTTTTCACTTCCGGTAAAAAAAATTTTTTTGTACGTTTTTGAAGTTTTTTCAGTGTCTTTATGCACACTACAGCCTACAATAATGAAGTGATTATAATGAAACTTATGGAATAGGGTTTCAATTAGTGTGAAAAGATAATTATCATGTTTTGGGACACATTGATCAAAGTGGTGGGGGGTCTACCATACAAATGCTGACTTTTCACACTTTGTTTTTTAAGTTTGTTGGGAGCATACAGACTTCATTCATAATTCAATTTTAATGACACTTTGGAAAAAGATGGAAACTTAAGTAACAAAGAACTGATTAGTTTTTGGATAATATTGGAATAAGTGGTGGGGGTCCTCCCGAACACCTGTTTAATGTGTCACACTTTTTTCAATGTTTGTTGGGAGCACACAATATTCGTCCGTGAACGAATTTTGATGACACTTTGGCAAAAGATGCAAACATGTATGGCAAAGAACTGATTAGTTTTTGAGCGATAGTGAACAAAGTGGTGGGGGGTCCCTGGAGCACCTGTTTTTTTGAAAGCTCTATAACTTCTGTACGTGATAAGCGAATTGGATGAAACTTGGTACATGAGTATGTAGTACGGTTTACAATAGTTCTGCATCCCAACTTCCGGTTTTTCTATCAGTAAAAAAATTTTTTTTGTACTTTTTTGAAGTTTTTTCAGTGTCTTTATGCACACTACAGCCTACAATAATGAAGTGATTATGATGAAACTTATGGAATAGGGTTCCAATTAGTGTGAAAAGATAATTATCATGTTTTGGGACACATTGATCAAAGTGGTGGGGGGTCTACCATACAAATGCTGACTTTTCACACTTTGTTTTTTAAGTTTGTTGGGAGCATACAGATTTCGTTCATTAATTTATTTTAATGACACTTTGGAAAATGATGGAGACTTAAGTAACAAAGAACTGATTAGTTTTTGGATAATATTGGAATAAGTGGTGGGGGTCCTCCCGAACACCTGTTTAATGTGTCACACTTTTTTCAATGTTTGTTGGGAGCACACAGCATTCGTTCGTGAACGAATTTTGATGACACTTTGGAAAAAGATGCAAACATGTATGGCAAAGAACTGATTAGTTTTTGAGCGATAGTGAACAAAGTGGTGGGGGGTCCCTGGAGCACCTGTTTTTTTGAAAGCTCTATAACTTCTGTACCTGATAAGCGAATTGGATGAAACTTGGTACATGAGTATGTAGTACGGTTTACAATACACTGAAAAAAAAGGAGGCTTGTAAATCTAACATTTATCCAATGTTAATTGGAAAAATGTTAAATTTTTAGGCATGAAATCAAAATAACATTTTCTTTAACAAAATTATAAAAATTCTTAGCATATTTCTGCATAAAATGTTATTTTTTTTAACATTTCAAACTTTTTACAAATAAATTGTTAATTTAATATTGAAATTTTAATGTTGATCATCCATGTCATTTCTACCTTTTCTATTTTAAAAAAAATTTGTCGAATTTTGAACATGATGTATCCTTTGTACGAAATAACAGTAGATTAAATTAACCCAAAACTGCCTGCTACATTGAAAGTATATTATTAATATTCGCAATTCTTATTTTTTTAAATATAAAAATATACGAATTTTGTATAATTATTTATTAAATGGTGGTATACGTTTTTACGGATTTGATTTACTTTTTCCAAAAAATTGATAATTGCTGAAAATTGAAATATTTATGTTCGTAGTGGGTTAAATAATTAACATTGTAAAGGTTAAATTTATGCTGAAAAATGCTAAAAAATGTTCAAACAAAATCACATGATAGCAAATGAATCCTCAAATTGTGTAGAGTATTTGAACAATTAACATGCGTTATAGTTCTTTTTAAAAACAAATAATTTTGTGTATTTAAGTAGTATATATATAGTGTTTCATGTGCTTATAAGTGCTCAATTCCTAAAATATAGGTGAACATGGCAGAAAATGGTTTTGTGAATGCCATTAGAGTGTTGGATAATGAGTACAGTTATGAAGATGTATATTACGAGCTAAGGAACGGTGCGGTTATTACATCAAATGTGTCTTGTCCTACACAAACAACCACGGAGGCAGTGGTTTCAAATTTAGATATGTAATATTCATGAATCAAATGAAACTGCTGTAAGCGTTTCACATGACCAATTCGCTCTTTATGATTTGATTAAATCTTGGAAATTCGATGATGAAGTATATAATACTTTAAAAGGTAAGCAAAATTATATTTATCGGGTATTTATCGCTCATATATTAAACGTTTTAATTAACAGTAAAGTTGTATTGTATAAAGTTCTTTAATGAGCTATTTGTTAATTTTCAGAACACAAAGTTACATACAAGAAACTGCGCTATTTAAATAAAGAAGATCTATGTGACCTGTTTCCTCATGTGGGAATTAGAATTGAATTTAGGGAGAAGTTATTCGTTTGGAAAAGCAAAATAGTACTATTTTTTGATTGAAAAATTTTCTTTATTCTATTTTCTTATAAATTTTTTTAATTTAGGATTCTGAATTAGGTACCATTTCCGTTGATTCTAAAATTTCAAATTGGATGAGTTCTTATAATAAGTCTTGTACTTACAGTCGAAATAAAGCTCATGAACATCATAAGGCGATCGAAAACACGATCTTTAATTTTTTTAAATTAATAAGGTTTATTTCAGCATGTCAGGGATATATTAACAAGTAACAAAGATGGGCAATCGATTTTAAATTTTTACAAGAAAAATGCCAGACTAACAGAAACTTACCGCAAGGAACTTGTGAATCTTATTATAAAAGAATATTATGATTCAGAAATGAACTTTCCTTTTATACCTGTACCGAATGAAA
Organism: Diogma glabrata; assembly: GCA_963693315.1. Taxonomy (NCBI): domain Eukaryota; kingdom Metazoa; phylum Arthropoda; class Insecta; order Diptera; family Cylindrotomidae; genus Diogma; species Diogma glabrata. The sequence goes on from OY856188.1 coordinate 202,393,269, forward strand.
TGATAAAAATTGTTGAACAGATCCTAGAAGTATTCCCCACTGAAGATAAGGTAATTGGATTATTAAATGATTTTTTTATTTTTATGTCCTCTTATTTGTGTGCGCTAGTTAAATAATTTTATACTTTTAATAGGATTTATATTATATTCCACAAAAAGAAGCTAATAGTCCTAATCCCAAAGGAAAACTTATTAATAGATTCAGAAATATAAAGCGAAATAAAAATGGACAATCTAGTAGACCGATAAAAAAGATTTGCCATCAACATCATTTGATAACGCCGACAGCAAATTTAATAACACACAATCAGAAATAGAGGATTTTCTACATAGCATAGAGGTGGCTTCTATTCAGCGAGAAATGAAACTGACGAAAGCTTTTAATTCAAGCAAAGCTTTAGACGATTGGGACAAAACCTTTGCTGCTAGGCAACTTCTCATCAAAAATCCAACCAACACAGTTGAAAGAGTCTTTGAATAATGGCCATATCTTATTTCGGCAGATGGTTCAAATTTTGTATGTATATGTTTTACCGATTTCATAATAACTTAAACATTTATACAAAATTTTTTGTACCTTTCAGATTGATTTTGATTTTCAGAAAATGTTTACCGGAAAGAAACTTAATCTATTTGATAAATGGGAAGAGTTTTTATCAAAAATTCTTTCATATTACTATAAAGGCACAATCCAGGATAAATCTTGTATTGAAATCTATGAGAAAATGAAGCAAAATAATGTTAACAACGGTAAATATTACCTTTAGTTGAAATTCAAAATATAAAAAACATTTTTTCACAGATTCTAAGGAATACATTCTAGCAAGATTACTTCATTCCATTTTAAAACCAGTTTCAAGAGTTTCAATAAAAACCTAAAATGATGCAAATTTAAATTCAGCATCCCAATCGAGAAAGAACTTTTACCACCCTTCAATCAAAGATGGCCAAGAATCGTTTGCCGTTCATATACGAACAATAAACGATTTCGAGAGTGTTCGGGATGATTTAATGGATAAATGATTATCAAAAAATTTGCGTATGCAACCATATATTATAGTAGTTGGAACCGATGAATTTTCATTGGAAGAATTTTTTATTAACAATGATACAACAACTTTAAAATTTAGAAGCTTTGTTCATGCTTTAGATACATGCTTCAAATCATTTTTTGTTCTAAATTTACAATATCCGATAGAAAGTGAACTAGTTTGGCTATTTATACAAAAATATTTTTATGAAATATCTCTTAGCAGTGACAAAAAAAGTCTTTCTGGACTAATTAAGAATTTAAAAAGTTAAAATTATGCTAAAATGCTTTAGATGTAAAATTTTTTTTGTAGATTTAGCCAAACTGTGTTCTCATTTTAAATTCAAACTAACGAAAATGTTACGCTTTTTGAAATAGTCGATATGTTGATAACGAATTCAAAGAAAGTTATAATAGTATGTTATTCTATTGAAATTATTAAATTTTTAAGACATTATCAATCCTACTTAGTAGGAAATGGAAATCAAAATATAGTATTTTTAAATATTGACAAATTTGCAGGACCTCCAGTCCATATATATTATTTACCGAATGGAATGAAACTTATTAGACTGAAATATTTTTAAGCCTTATATGGTTACATATTTTAAAATGTTTATTTTATAGATTTTTGAACTACTGTATTATTTTATTTTCTGTTATATTTTCTATTATATTAAATAAATAAAATTAAAAAGATCATAAAAAAACTATTTCATTTTCCGCCAAAATGGTTCCAAAAGAAAAATAATGAAAATAAATATATAACATTTTATTTTGTTAATTCTACTTTTTTAACTTAATAAAACATCATTTTTTAATGTTGCTTCAAATACTATATATTAGCAAACTTTAACATTTTAATGGTAATTAACATTTTTTATTCACAAATCAATATTTTTTTCAAAGTATTTGTTGTTAATTTAACACCTTTAATACACGAAATCAACATTTTATAAATGTTGAATGATTCATGACGTCATGATTCATGACGTCATGATTCATGACGTTTTCGTTCTTAATTAAATATTGTATAATATCAATTTTACAATAAAAATGTTAAAAAAAAATCTGTAATCATGGTTATTAGAAATCAACATTAAAACTTGACAATTTTTACATTTTTCGGTGTCGGACGAAAATTAATATCCTAAAATGTCGTTTTTACACACGTTATTTTTTTGAGTGTAGTTCTGCATCCCAACTGCCGGTTTTTTACTTCCGGTAAATAAAAATGTTTTGTACTTTTTTAAAGTTTTGTCAGTGTCTTTATGCACACTACAGCCTACAATAACGAAGTGATTATGATGAAACTTATGGAATAGGGTTCCAATTAGTGTTTGTTGGAAGCATACAACATTCGTTCGTTAAGTAATTTTGATTACACTTTGCAAAAAGATGCAAATATGTATGGCAAGGAACTGATTAGTTTTTTTAGTGATAGTGAACAAAGTGGTAGGGGGTCCTCCAAGCACCTGTTATTTTGGAAGCTCAATAGCTTCTGTACCTGATAATCGAGTTGGATGAAATTTGGTACATACACATTTAGTACGGTTTACAACAGTTCTGCATCCTAACTTCCGCTTTGTCACTTCTGATAAAATTTTTTTTACTTTTTCTCGTACAACAGAATTTATGTTTGTTGGGATACTACTGCCTGCTTTAATATTTTTATTATTAGAACTACGAAGTCCATAATATTGGTTAGCTTTTAATTAAAGTATTTTATGGATATTAACTCATTATATATCCAGAACACTATGTTTCCAGAGCTGTGGTGAAGTCAGCCTATGCATCAGCGTCGCAATATTTAAATATTAAAAATTTCTGAAAATTAAAATTATGATTCATGCAAAATATAAACAATTAAAGAAAGCTGGACAGAAATATGACATTTAGGCTTGAAATTCTAAATTTGTATAAGCATTTGGGCAAACATATTTGAAATTATTCTCTAAACTGACAAAAACTCTGGCGGTGAATAGAAACGTAAGTTTGTCACGTAGCTTTACCATCATTTGATATGGTTAACTTGAAACCGAAATTTAGTACAAAAGTAAAGGAAAATGTGGTAAATGGAACACACTTATTATAAAAAGGAAATCAACTTTAGTGACATTTCATTTACTTATTTCATTTCAATCATTCTGTTTATTGGGCATTTCATTTATTTTAAGTTTCTAGCCATGTATTTACAAAAATGAAACAAAACCATTTTCATCAATATATCATATTCATGTAAATTATGTTATTGTGGTGTGATTTACTTGAAGTTGCGACAGTTATTTTGTTTTACCACGAAGAACAACATATTAAGGTACGTAAATTGTATTAAAAAATTAATATTTATTATATATTTTTTTATTTAAGTGTAAAGTTAACTTTTAAAAAATGCCAAAATCCAAAGATAAAGTACATCTGTATTTTGAGGACCATAGAAACAAAAAAAATGTATATTTTGCGGTTGGACTACGTTAAAAAATGCCACTAGAATGTCGAACCATATTATAAACGTTTGCAAAAAAAGTTCTAAAATGGCCAAACAAAATGTTAACAAAAACAGATCCATCAGCGAAGAATTATTTCATAGCGATAATTCAGAATCAAATGAACAAAATAATGATTTTCTAAATGTTCCTTCGTCTGCTGGTGAGATATTTAAAAAGATATGATGCTATATATTAAATTTGTAATTTTATTTAATTATATTTTTCCGCAGTTTCAGATAATACAATAATTTCAAACAAAGTTCCTAAGCAAGCTTCTACAAACATAACTAAATATGTGGATAGTATTAGGGCAATGATACATGTAAAAGAAATGTCTTTCAGACATAAAAAATTTGACATCTAATTGGTTGAGGGGCGGTAACAAGTTTTAAATTTTACGAAAATATTTTTGACTGAAAGACAGAAAAAATATCTTTAAGACATAAAAACATAACCAAAAAAAATATTTTTTGCTTGACAATTAAAACTGATAACCTGAAAAATGGATTTTAAAAGTAAGTTTTACCAATAATCAATTACAATTAACTTAATTTGATGATTTAGTTACAATTAAAATTAAAATAATTTGTTTACTTTAGGCGATAATCGCAACAACAAAATAAAAATTTGGTCTAATGTGAAAATGCCTAAATCTATATGAATAAGTAAACAAATTATTTCAATTGTAATTAAATCATCAAATTAAGTTAATTGTAATTGATTATTGGTAAAACTTGCTTTTAAAATCCATTTTTCAGTTAATCAGTTTTAATTGTCAAGCAAAAAATATCTTTTTTGGTTATGTTTTTATGTCTTAAAGATATTTTTTTTGTCTTTCAGTCAAAAATATTTTCTTAAAATTTAAAAATTGTTACCGTCCCTCAACCAATTAGATGCCAAATTTTTTATGTCTGAAAGACATTTCTTTTACATGTATCATTGCCCTTACAATGGGTGAAAACGTAGGGAAAATACAATATTTTGTTAATGTGTCAGTCTGTAATTATGTTTTTTCAGAATGATTGCAGTGAACTTCTTACAAGGGCAATATATGCATCTGGTGCTCCTTTAAGCATTGTTGACAATAAGTGGTGGAAAGATTTTTTTAATAAATTAAGACCAGCGTTCGTTCCTCCCTCATATTTTCAAATTCATAATAGTATGCTAAATATAGAACACAAAAAAATTATGAATAACGTTCTTAAAAATATATCAGAGGCATCGTCTTTAGCACTCATGGCAGATGGATGGTCTAATATTCGAAACGAGAGTATTGTTAACATAATCGTTGCAACACCATTACCAGTTTTTATAAAATCTGTTCCAAGCAAAACAGAGCGTCATACAGGTATTGTAAACATGCTGTCTATTATATTAGATCAATATCGATTATTTGTTTATCTTTTTTCAGCAAATTACATAACAAAATTATTAGTGGATGTTATAGAGCAGTATGGATCGCATAAATTTTATGGTGTAGTAACCGATAACGCAGCCAACATGAAACTTGCTAGAGAAAATATTGTTAAACAATATCCTCATATAACGCAATACGGATGTCTAGCACATGGCTTAAATCTTTTAATTACGGATATTATGAAATTAAGAGAAATTAGTGAAGTTTTACCAAATGCCAAAAATATAGTTAAAACGATTAATAATCAACAAATAACTAAAGCTATATTTAACGAAAAGCAGGCTCTAACAAATTGTCAATTAGCATTAAAACTGCCCGTTAGTACTAGATACGAAGTTTGATAAAAAATAAAGTTTGCTTAAAAGAAACTATAATCGATGAGCGATGTTCAGATAAAATTCCTTCTGAAATCAAACACAATATTTTAGAAGATTGTTTTTGGAAATCGTTGATTGATATTAATTCACTTATCAGTGAAATTACAATGGCAATTAAGTTAGTGGAAAGTGACGAACCATATTTAAGCAAAGGATATGAAATATTTTACAATTTGCAAGAATTTGTGGAAAACTTAAATGAAACTTCAATTCTTTTTAAATATAAAAATGAATTGATTTTGCTAATCAAGAATAGAAAAAAGTTTTGTTTGAATACGCTTCACTATGCAGCATACATGTTGGATCCATATCATATGGGAGCACATTTGTCTGATAATGAAAGACTTGAAATTATTCCATTTTTATCTAAGTTGTCCGAACATATTTTTGGAAAAGATCATGTCAATTTAATTCTAGCTGAATATGGTGAATACAGTACAAAATCCAATTTTTTTTCGAATAAATATCTGTGGAACGTTTTAAAAAATTTTAAAAATTCTACAACATGGTGGGCAGCATTTTGTACAAATAAAAAGTTATCGTCTATAGCATTAAAAGTTTTGAACCTGCCCGTAACATCAGCAGCGTGTGAGCGTAGTTTTAGCATATACAAAGACATTCATTCACTTAAAAGAAATAAACTAACCAAGGAACGTGCTGAAAAAATTGTCGCCATAAAATATAATTTAAAGGTAGCTATAAATTGAATAGTCCTTAGTTGTTTCAGTATTTTTCAATTTATTTTCAATTTATATTTAAGGTTGAAGAAAAGACGTTGCATCCATCTCTAAGTTATGAATATATTGAATCAAGATATATTTCTGATGATGTGGATGAATTTGAATCTCTGGATTGTATGCAAGAAGCAGTTATCCCGGAACAAATAATTGAAGTAAATTACCAAACTGATAGTCAAGAAATATTTGATACCGAAGGACTTTTAGTAGAATTAAAAGCACACGATGTAGGTGGGCCGGAACCAATAAATGAAGTTAACTACGACACTGACAGTCAAGAAATGTTCGATACTGCACTCAAAAAAATAACGTGTGTAAAAACGACATTTTAGGATATTAATTTTCGTCCGACACCGAAAAATGTAAAAATTGTCAAGTTTTAATGTTGATTTCTAATAACCATGATTACAGATTTTTTTTTAACATTTTTATTGTAAAATTGATATTATACAATATTTAATTAAGAACGAAAACGTCATGAATCATGACGTCATGAATCATTCAACATTTATAAAATGTTGATTTCGTGTATTAAAGGTGTTAAATTAACAACAAATACTTTGAAAAAAATATTGATTTGTGAATAAAAAATGTTAATTACCATTAAAATGTTAAAGTTTGCTAATATATAGTATTTGAAGCAACATTAAAAAATGATGTTTTATTAAGTTAAAAAAGTAGAATTAACAAAATAAAATGTTATATATTTATTTTCATTATTTTTCTTTTGGAACCATTTTGGCGGAAAATGAAATAGTTTTTTTATGATCTTTTTAATTTTATTTATTTAATATAATAGAAAATATAACAGAAAATAAAATAATACAGTAGTTCAAAAATCTATAAAATAAACATTTTAAAATATGTAACCATATAAGGCTTAAAAATATTTCAGTCTAATAAGTTTCATTCCATTCGGTAAATAATATATATGGACTGGAGGTCCTGCAAATTTGTCAATATTTAAAAATACTATATTTTGATTTCCATTTCCTACTAAGTAGGATTGATAATGTCTTAAAAATTTAATAATTTCAATAGAATAACATACTATTATAACTTTCTTTGAATTCGTTATCAACATATCGACTATTTCAAAAAGCGTAACATTTTCGTTAGTTTGAATTTAAAATGAGAACACAGTTTGGCTAAATCTACAAAAAAAATTTTACATCTAAAGCATTTTAGCATAATTTTAACTTTTTAAATTCTTAATTAGTCCAGAAAGACTTTTTTTGTCACTGCTAAGAGATATTTCATAAAAATATTTTTGTATAAATAGCCAAACTAATTCACTTTCTATCGGATATTGTAAATTTAGAACAAAAAATGATTTGAAGCATGTATCTAAAGCATGAACAAAGCTTCTAAATTTTAAAGTTGTTGTATCATTGTTAATAAAAAATTCTTCCAATGAAAATTCATCGGTTCCAACTACTATAATATATGGTTGCATACGCAAATTTTTTGATAATCATTTATCCATTAAATCATCCCGAACACTCTCGAAATCGTTTATTGTTCGTATATGAACGGCAAACGATTCTTGGCCATCTTTGATTGAAGGGTGGTAAAAGTTCTTTCTCGATTGGGATGCTGAATTTAAATTTGCATCATTTTAGGTTTTTATTGAAACTCTTGAAACTGGTTTTAAAATGGAATGAAGTAATCTTGCTAGAATGTATTCCTTAGAATCTGTGAAAAAATGTTTTTTATATTTTGAATTTCAACTAAAGGTAATATTTACCGTTGTTAACATTATTTTGCTTCATTTTCTCATAGATTTCAATACAAGATTTATCCTGGATTGTGCCTTTATAGTAATATGAAAGAATTTTTGATAAAAACTCTTCCCATTTATCAAATAGATTAAGTTTCTTTCCGGTAAACATTTTCTGAAAATCAAAATCAATCTGAAAGGTACAAAAAATTTTGTATAAAATGTTTAAGTTATTATGAAATCGGTAAAACATATACATACAAAATTTGAACCATCTGCCGAAATAAGATATGGCCATTATTCAAAGACTCTTTCAACTGTGTTGGTTGGATTTTTGATGAGAAGTTGCCTAGCAGCAAAGGTTTTGTCCCAATCGTCTAAAGCTTTGCTTGAATTAAAAGCTTTCGTCAGTTTCATTTCTCGCTGAATAGAAGCCACCTCTATGCTATGTAGAAAATCCTCTATTTCTGATTGTGTGTTATTAAATTTGCTGTCGGCGTTATCAAATGATGTTGATGGCAAATCTTTTTTATCGGTCTACTAGATTGTCCATTTTTATTTCGCTTTATATTTCTGAATCTATTAATAAGTTTTCCTTTGGGATTAGGACTATTAGCTTCTTTTTGTGGAATATAATATAAATCCTATTAAAAGTATAAAATTATTTAACTAGCGCACACAAATAAGAGGACATAAAAATAAAAAAATCATTTAATAATCCAATTACCTTATCTTCAGTGGGGAATACTTCTAGGATCTGTTCAACAATTTTTATCATTTCATTCGGTACAGGTATAAAAGGAAAGTTCATTTCTGAATCATAATATTCTTTTATAATAAGATTCACAAGTTCCTTGCGGTAAGTTTCTGTTAGTCTGGCATTTTTCTTGTAAAAATTTAAAATCGATTGCCCATCTTTGTTACTTGTTAATATATCCCTGACATGCTGAAATAAACCTTATTAATTTAAAAAAATTAAAGATCGTGTTTTCGATCGCCTTATGATGTTCATGAGCTTTATTTCGACTGTAAGTACAAGACTTATTATAAGAACTCATCCAATTTGAAATTTTAGAATCAACGGAAATGGTACCTAATTCAGAATCCTAAATTAAAAAAATTTATAAGAAAATAGAATAAAGAAAATTTTTCAATCAAAAAATAGTACTATTTTGCTTTTCCAAACGAATAACTTCTCCCTAAATTCAATTCTAATTCCCACATGAGGAAACAGGTCACATAGATCTTCTTTATTTAAATAGCGCAGTTTCTTGTATGTAACTTTGTGTTCTGAAAATTAACAAATAGCTCATTAAAGAACTTTATACAATACAACTTTACTGTTAATTAAAACGTTTAATATATGAGCGATAAATACCCGATAAATATAATTTTGCTTACCTTTTAAAGTATTATATACTTCATCATCGAATTTCCAAGATTTAATCAAATCATAAAGAGCGAATTGGTCATGTGAAACGCTTACAGCAGTTTCATTTGATTCATGAATATTACATATCTAAATTTGAAACCACTGCCTCCGTGGTTGTTTGTGTAGGACAAGACACATTTGATGTAATAACCGCACCGTTCCTTAGCTCGTAATATACATCTTCATAACTGTACTCATTATCCAACACTCTAATGGCATTCACAAAACCATTTTCTGCCATGTTCACCTATATTTTAGGAATTGAGCACTTATAAGCACATGAAACACTATATATATACTACTTAAATACACAAAATTATTTGTTTTTAAAAAGAACTATAACGCATGTTAATTGTTCAAATACTCTACACAATTTGAGGATTCATTTGCTATCATGTGATTTTGTTTGAACATTTTTTAGCATTTTTCAGCATAAATTTAACCTTTACAATGTTAATTATTTAACCCACTACGAACATAAATATTTCAATTTTCAGCAATTATCAATTTTTTGGAAAAAGTAAATCAAATCCGTAAAAACGTATACCACCATTTAATAAATAATTATACAAAATTCGTATATTTTTATATTTAAAAAAATAAGAATTGCGAATATTAATAATATACTTTCAATGTAGCAGGCAGTTTTGGGTTAATTTAATCTACTGTTATTTCGTACAAAGGATACATCATGTTCAAAATTCGACAAATTTTTTTTAAAATAGAAAAGGTAGAAATGACATGGATGATCAACATTAAAATTTCAATATTAAATTAACAATTTATTTGTAAAAAGTTTGAAATGTTAAAAAAAATAACATTTTATGCAGAAATATGCTAAGAATTTTTATAATTTTGTTAAAGAAAATGTTATTTTGATTTCATGCCTAAAAATTTAACATTTTTCCAATTAACATTGGATAAATGTTAGATTTACAAGCCTCCTTTTTTTTCAGTGTGAAGGACTATTAGAAGAGTTAAAAACACACGGTTATAAACTAAAGTAATTTAACTCAACCAGTTGTTTTAATTGTTTTAATAATCACTTTAATCATTAGTGATTATTGCACAATTTGTTTTTTTTTCGTTTTAGTGAATTTGTATATCTGTGATTATATATTATATTATTTTTGTTTTCAATAAAAAGAACCATTTGAATTGGTTATTTATTTATTCATATATTAGGCCTAATGTTATTCTTAAAATTATTCGTTTAGTATTCATATCAATTTTAGAGTACGGGAAAAAATTTCCAGACATTGCGTGTATTCCCATATAAAACTTTTTTGAAATATTTCATGAAATATTTCTGAAATATTTAATGAAATATTTCAAAACTATAAATTTCATGAAATTTATAATCCCTAAGTACAAGTATGTTTTTATCTCTGTTTACACATTTATTACAAAACTAACACGAAACATCAATACGTTGTCGGAAAATCATAACAGATCATTTATTAACATGATATAGTGAAAAGAAGATAAAACCAGCAAACTGCTCAAAAACCTCTCCATTTAGCGTTTCGAGAAAATATTACAAAATTACAAATTCATATTTCTTCCAAAAATATTTTAAAAATTAAATACAATCATACAATCATACAAAAATATTCCAAAAATTAGGATAAAATCAAATATTTAAACTTTTTCTAAATTCCAATAATATTCCAAAAATTCTTAAAAATTCAAACTTTTCCAAAATTCTATAAATATTACAAAATTATTACGAAAATTCAAACTTTTTTCAAAATTCCAAAAATTATAATAAAATCAAAAACATAAAATTTTTCAAAATTCTAAAAATATTCCAAAAATTCTTATAAAATCAAAAATAGAAACTTTTTCAAAATCCTAAAAATATATATAATTCAAAAACTCTATTTTTTTCAAAATTCTAAAAATATTGCAAAAATTATAACAAAATCAAAAATTGAAACTTTTTTCAAAATTCCAAAAATATTTCAAAAATTAGAATGAAATCAAATATTTAAACTTTTTCTAAATTCCAAAAATTTTTAAAGATTCTACTTTTCCAAAATTCTAAAAATATTCCAAAAATTATTACAAAATCAAAAATTGAAATTTTTTCAAAATTCAAAAAATTATAATAAAATCAAAAATTTAAAATTTTTAAAATCCTCAAAAATTCCAAAAATTCTTACAAAATCAAAAATTAAAACTTTTTCCAAAATTCCAAAAATATTGCAAAAAAAATTATTACAAAATCAAAAATACAAACTTTTTTCAAAATTTCAAAAATATTTCAAAAACTATAACAAATTCAAAAATGTCCATGTCCAAATTCATGTTCAATTACATTTACGTCATAAAAATTCCAAAAAATTGGCTAAAAAAATAAATGAAATCATTTTTTGACACACTTGACAACATTTTTTTGACAAACTTATAATGCCATAATTCTCAATAATAATAATAAAATATCATTTCAAACAAACAATTTTATTTTTTTCCAAAAATTGGGTAAAAAATAAATACAAATCTTTCTTTTGACACACTTGACAACATTTTTTTGACAAACTTATAGTGCCATAATTCTCAATAATAATAATAAAATTTCATTTCAAACAAACAATTAATTTTATTTTTTTTCCAAAAAATTAGGTAAAAAAATAAATGAAAATCTTTCTTTTGACACACTTGACAACATTTTTTTTGTCAAATTTATAATGCATTTATCTAGTTTTTGATCTCAGATACCAATCCCTACCATCAAGATTTCTTCAAATTCAATGTTCCTACTCGTAATCACTTAAAATGAACGTTTTTTAAGCCAAAAATATGAAAATTTGCTATTTTTGACACACATAATGATATTTTGACACACTTCCGGTACAGTTTTCGAACACAGCGTCCTTTCGGACCTTGTGTATACCTATTTTTAGAAAAAAAATTTTGAAATCGCTCTAGCGGTTTTCCCTGCAGCGTAGGTTGTGACTGCGGCCGGACGGCCGACAGACAGACATACAATTTTTTTTTGCTGTTTTAGAATCAGTAGGTCCTTAAACGTCGAGAAATGTAAAAAAAGTGGGGGTAAGAATTTCACTTTGAGCTCATGAATGTAATACTTAGGTCTTTCAGACCGAAGTAAAACAATAATTTTAGATGGAATAAGGAAGAGCAAAAAGCATCGAAACAATAACAAAAATTTTAATAGTAATGCCTATTTTACAGTATCCTAATTTTAATAAACAGTTCATTATTACCACAGATGCAAGCAACGTGGCTTGTAGGGCAGTTCTAAGTCACATTGTCAATGCTATTGACATGCCAGTAGCTTTTGCTTCAAAATCATTCACGAAAGGAGAAGCTAATAAATCGACAATCGAAAAAGAATTAACAGCCATATATTGGGCGGTAAAATATTTTAGACCATGTATTTATGAAACTAAATTTATAATAAAATCAGACCATAAACCTTTAGTATATCTATACTCATTGAAAAACCCATCTTCAAAATTCACAAGAATGCGTTGAGATCTAGAAGAATTCTATTTCGAGATAGAACATCTCAAAGGTGAAGCTAACGTGGTAGCCGGCGTATTATCACGTATAAGCATTGATAATTTAAAATAACTATTAATGGTACAAATAAGGTCAAAAAGCAAAAATTTAAATTCAAATGATCATATACAAAATACATATAATAATTACAATATTGATGGTAATTACAATAATAATAATAATAATACTAATAGTACTATCGATAATAAGAAAAATCCAATTAATAGAAATAATGATAATAGGATAATATGATAATAGAAATAATGATCAACGTTGATAAGGTATAAGAGTAATAAGAGTAATAATGATAAATATGATAGTAATAGAATGGATTTAAAAACTGATTATATTGATAATATTAAAAACTTTAAAGTAATAGATAATGTTAAGAAAAGCTATGTAAATGGTATACCAATAATAACAGCAAAAATTTTAAACGAATGTTTAGCTATAAATGTCATGACTCAAAAAATTAAAATTTATGAAAATACATATTTGTATAATCAAAGCAATATGCAATACTACAATATGCAATGCAAGCAACAAAGCAATATGCAATGCAAGCTACAAAATTTCTAATGAAAGCAAAATTAACGCAGAAAGCAAGCTACGTTTTATCGTCTAATCTAAACCTCAAAACTTTAAAGTAGGATATGAAGTGGTCTTATTAAACAATTCTGCAAGCTCTAAATTTGAAAAAAAGATTTTTAGGACCATGGGTCGTGGTAGAGTTTTAAGGCAAACAATAACGTAAAAATTAAAGATAAAGAAAATAAACATAAAATAATGCACAAAGACAATATATATAAAGTTTAAAATGGAAGCAGCATAAACTACTGAAAATTATATACAATTAATTTTTTTTAATAGATATACTCACACTTTGATAAATGTATTTACACTTCATGCACTAAGTTAACTTAAATCAAACTTAAAAGTTAAGTAATGATTAGATAATCATTTTCAGGCTTAACATTGAAAAATAATTTTAAAAAAAGGAGGGAAGGGTACTCAGTTATCTCCTCAATTAGTTTCTTCTAGTAACTTAATAAAATCAAAATAAAAAGTAAACCAAAATTAATTTGAAAAATCAAAAGAAAACATTTTTTTTTTCTATAGCAACTGTTAAAACGTGCTATTATCAACTAAAATTAGAGGGAAAAGTTGCACTCTACCATCAAGGGTAGACAAAGTAGTACTTTAACAGCAAGGGTATATTAAGTATTTTTTATTCGCCTACATATTAAAGTGTTGCTTTATTACTGTAATTTGCGGCTTTAAAGTATCACTTTTCAACTATTTATTTTGTTGCCATAGCTACGTCCAAAAAAGTAAAAAGCATTTGTATTTGTTTAAATTCTATGAAAGATAAAATTTTTTATCAAAGCAACCCTCAAATTCAAAATTTCATTATCCAATTGAAATAGTTGTTATCATTTGTTGTCATAGCTATTTAATAATTTGGAAAAAATAATAAATATTTTGTCAAAGGTTACTTGTTCCACATATTTTTATTTTAAAATTTATAATTTTATTTTAGAATAAACAACTTTTCTCAAAATATTTTGCTTGCGGCGAATAAAAAATAGTATATGATGCACGGACGTAAGCTATTTTGGACTTAATGTGGGTGCAAATCTCGGCTAGCGCCTCGATTTGCAAACTCCACATCCGTCCAAAATCTTTAGCTTTACGTCCTAGCATCATAATGTACTATTGATATAAGTATTTTGCTGAACAAAAAAAATTGTTTGTTTATTTATAAAATTCAAAAAGTTATCAAAGCCACCTATACTCATTTTTTCGAGAAACTGTTTTTCCTGATACTTTTAAAATACATTTATCATAGATTTTTCTTCATTTTTTGGTCTTCTTTAACAAATGCTATAGAAAAAAATGTTGTATTCCACTCGACGATAAAATTTCATTATCTTCTCGATGCTTATTAGCGTCTCGACTGACGCCTCGACGCTAAAATCGCTCTCGAAGATAAAGTGCAATTTTATCGTCTTGTACAATAAATAACTATGTTATCATATTGTAAAAAACTTTCATTTCATTTTTATTAATTTCCAAAGGCAATTTAATTTTCAAAAATGTTTAAACTAAATGAAATTGAAATCGGCTGATCAGCTTCAATTTTTGAATTTAATGACGATTACGACATTCTTTTAAAAAGGGAAGTGTAGCGATCATAAGGGTATCACTGTATTCAATACATGAAATGCTGTACACAGAAAGAAATAATAATTTTCAATTTAAAAAAAAAATTTTTAATTGAAAACCGGCCAAAATAAAAAAAATCCATATAACATTAAATGAAAACGATGTTTAATTAAAAAACATTATTTTTTTGGTCTTTTGAAAATGGTTCTTAAATATTTTTTTTAACTCTAATGGTTAGATTTTTGAAAAAACCTTTAAAATTTAAATAAAACGGTAAATAAATCAAAAAAAGTATGTTTTAAAATTAAAAACTTTTGTTTTTACGTTAAAGCTTTTAAAATAAATATGTTTCTTTTGATTTAACAAACAATATTTTTAAATCAAAATCATTTTTTGTTGTAATAAAAATTTGTACTTTTAGAACTAAAACTTTTTTTTGGTTTCAATGTTTAAAATTTTAAAATGAAAACCAAAATCATTATTTTTGTCCCGAAATATATTTCATCAGATTTCGTCAAATTTTGTCATGTTTTGTCGTAACCATCCTCAATTTAATGATTAATACAAGTGAACGTGGTATAGTTTTTTTACATATAATTAGTGTTGTAACATATAAAGAAAATAGTTAAAAATTTTAAAAGATAACAAAAATAGTGACAAATAATTAAAAGAACTGTTTTAAGAAAATATTCGCTTTAATTATTGAATCAAATTCAATTTTTTTGAAGGATTTTTCGCCTAACTGTAAGTAGGGCTGGGTGATATTTAAAAAATTATAGATAATATCGATATCAAAAAAATATCGGTAAAACCGATATATGGATAATTATTGATGCATCGATAAAAATCGATAAATATCGATAATATCGATATATCGGTGATGTCGATTTTATCGGTATTATCGATATTATTGAAATATCGATCTTATCGATATATTTTACATATAAGCAAATGTAACTAAAATTTTGTGATATTTTTCACACTTTAAACCTATATAATTTTATTATGTAATAATCCTGTTTAATGCCGGAAAAAAATATCGATATTTATATCAATAGTTATTGATCTATCGATATATCGATGATCTTGATAGTATCGATTAATCGACATGTACACAATATCGAAATATCGATACATCGATATTAATCGATATTTATTGGTATTTATCGATGTTGATCGATATTTATCGATAATATCGAAAACTGATAATATCGGAATATCGATAAATATCGATATTATCGATGCATCGATATTTCGATATTGTGTACATATCGATTAATCGGTACTATCAAGATCATCGATATATCGATAGATCAATAACTATTGATATAAATATCGATATTTTTTTCCGGCAATAAAGAGGATTATTACATAATAAAATTAAATAGGTTTAAAGTGTGAAAAATATCACAAAATTTTAGTTACATTTGCCTATATTTTTATATTAATGCAAACGCAAATCCTTAAATATCTCAATGTATGAAAAAATGGACTTAAACCACTTTAAAAAAACGGTTCATATCGATGATATAGATTTATCGATAATATCGATATTTTGATAATATCGATAATATCGATATATCGATGTACCGATATTATCGATATATCGATATTATCGAAATTATCGATGTATCGATATATTATAATCCGATATCGATATTCGATATTTTTGTTTTTTTTAATAAGAAGTGTTGTGTAGGAGGAATTTCAAAATGTGTCACAACAACACATAGACACCCTTTAAGACGTAGGTCCCACAACAACATGCGTCTTGAGGTATAGGTGGACGCTTTTTTTAAATCTTTGTGGATTGAAGGCACTCGAGACTATTGATTCGGGCAAAGCATTCCATGTGTACGATGTACGCACAAAGAAATCTCTTTGCATTCTATTACTATGACAGTGAGTAATCTCGCAAGTTCGACCGCCCGCACAAACCGATTGACGAGTAAAACGGGGAAAAACATATGTCTGAGGCATTATGGACCTGATTTCATCCGAGCACTGCTGGTGACGATATTTATAAAAAACAACGAGATCAGCAACAGTGCGACGATGTTGCAGGGAATCAAGATCTAATGTTAAATCTCGATCACCAACAATTCGTATAGCTCGCTTTTGAACAGAGTCCAAAAGAGCCAGGATAGTAACAGATGCAGCGCCCCAAACTTGACAACAATACTCCATACAGGGACGAATATAGGACTTATAAATGTGGAGTAATTGATGCGAAGTAAAATATTTTTTACATCTATTGAGGAGGCCGAGTTTTCTTGACGCGCTCTTTGTAATGGCCATTATATGATCGTTCCAGAGTAAGTCATAGGATATTGTGACTCCCAATAAACGAATGCTTTCACATTCGTCTATTTGGTTGTCACACATATTAATTGAAATATCGTTGGGAAACTCGGTCTTTGACCTGGAAACAATCAATAGCTGTGTTTTGGTGGAATTAAAATTGACCAAATTTTTGTCACCCCAATCGGCGACTTTTTTTAGGTCCTCGTTTACATTTATGGCAGCATCTCTCCGGACGGGATTTATTCGTTCATGCATTTTACCCTATGAAGATAGGGGGACGAATGACTTGTGCAGTGTACTATCATCTGCAAAACTATTTATTGGGTTACTGGTGATTTGCAACAGTTCGTTGATATAAATTAAAAATGAAGTGGGAGATAAAACTGAGCCTTGGGGTACACCAGCGGTTATTAATTTAGACTCAGAAAAAAAGCCATATATAGATACCGAGATGTATCGGTTAGACAGAAAATTTTGAATCAACTTCACGACTGCGGGATGAAAACCGTACGCAACGAGCTTGTTGATCAAGTTGGCATGCCAAATTCGATCAAATGCTTTTGAGATGTTCAATGCGATCACGTACGTTTCACCACCTTTCTCAAGTATGCTATTCCAAAGATGTGCCATATAGTTCAATAGATCGGTTGTTGATCTTTTGTTTCTAAAACCGTATTGGCTGTCAGATATCAAATGGTTGTCTTCCAAAAATTTGGATATGAGTGAATTAATATAGTGCTCGTATATTTTAGACATGACTGGGAGTAAGGCTATTGGTCTATAATTTGAAATATCACATTTCGTTCCTTTTTTTGGGACAGGCTGGACATTGGCCAACTTCCAGCAGGATGGATAAATACCAGATTTATAGGATTTATAAAATATTTTGGTGAGGGTTGGTGCAAGTTCTTTTGAAAATGTTTTTAGAATAACTGGAGGAATGTTGTCCAGGTACCAGAAGCTTTGTTGTTGTTTTACCCCCTTAAAAGTTTTTCGACAATTTTGGGTTTGAAATGTAATTGTTTCATATTAACTCCTGAAGACTGGATTTGGGGAATTTCTTTAGGAGTTTCTAAAACTGTCGAATTTGAAGCAAAGCGTTCCGCGAACAATGTAGCCTTCCTTGCAGGGTCAGTAACGATTGAGTCACCATCAATGATAGGAGGGATAGAAGATTTAGTACCACAATTTAAAGAATTAATGGCACTGTAAAAACTTTTGTCAGAAATTGACATACTCGAACGTTTTGCCGCTTTCGCTCTGTCAATCTCTGCTCTTTCGTTTTCAATTATCTGGTTTGATATTTTATTAGCCTTTAAATATTGGGATCGATTAACAGAGTTCTTTTTATGTATCCAAATATTAAATAATCTACGTTTGTTTCTAAGAGCCAATTTGGCTGCTTTCGAAAACAAATATTTTTGTTGGGGCTTCATTATTGAAAAGGGAACGAATTTGTTAATGCCGAATTGAATGGTTTCAGTAAAGTTTTGAGCAGAAACACCTACATCGTCAGTATAAAAACAATGACGGAGACCATTGGTGTCCATTTTTGAAAAGTGAAACATTTTACGGGATTTGGGAACTCTAGTTTGTAGCAAATCAGTTTTGATAACTGATGTGATTAGATAATGGTCAGAATTTCCAATACCACCCTTATCGACATCGACACTCGTAATATCTGGCATAGATGTGAGATAAAGGTCTAAGAGAAAACTTTTATCACCGCCATTACGAGGAGTGAAAGTTGGGCTTTTTACAATCTGCGTTAGGTCGTGCGATGCAGCAAATATTTCTGCCCTCCTTCCATTGTTGTCGTCGTCGTCATTTGGCAAATTCCAACCACGATTTGTTGTGGACGTTGAAGTCACCGATAACGATAACCTCACAACTTTGAAATTGTGCTCTAATTTCGTCGACAACATTAGTCAAATCATTAAAAAAAATTGGGATTATGTTTGTTTGGGGACCGGTATAGAGCTATTGTGAAAAAAGAAATTTCAGGTAGACAAACCTTTAATACTACTGTACTGTAGCCATCACCATGTACTTCATAATTTGGTAAGCGTTTATATGCAACACTCTCATGAATGTATGCACATACACCTTGATGAAGTTTAAAAGCTGATTCAAGCCTATATTTGGGATTTAGTGTTAAGTCATAGCGATAGTTTTCAGAAGCTTGTGTTTCTGTAAGAAAAAGAATATGCGGTTGGTCGTGCTCGATATGATGTTGCACGGCGTCCCGGTTGGCATTCAATCCACAAATATTTTGAATGTGTATTTTAAAAAGTTTTTTATCAAATGTGATAGTCATTTGATCAAAATATAATTTGTTTTAAAAATGGGTAACTAAACAATAAATCCTATCATATAATAAAATATGACATAGGCCAATATTTCATGATAGGATGTAAGAAATAATAAACAGGTGAAAACAAAGTTTTTAAAAAATTTAAAAGGTTACTAAAATATTTATCCATATTGTTCCCACGAGTTTAGACGCAATAAAGGTCACCAACAGGCCTTCGTCTATACCTGTTAGAAGTCTATATACAACTGGGGGCGACAGGTGCCCAGAGGATGGTACTTTTGTGGTTTGACCCTGCAAGAGTCCTCTCTAGTGTGTACCCACCAGGGGGTGCTAATAAGGGAGCACCTTCCCGCGACCCGGGCGGCTAAGCCAAGGTCCCCGTTTCCGCTAGACATGACAACAGGTTTACGGTTTGCAATAGCAGGCTAGAGCCCACTATCAGACCAGTCTAATCAGACCAGTGACCCTTGAGGCCGATATTTATCGATATATCGATAGTCTTTCCCGACCCTAATGGTAAGTATACAAGTTTTGTAATATGCTTCATTTTTGGAATGTTTCGATTCTTCGAAGTTGTATCTTCACAATTTTAATTATTGTTGAAGTGAAAACTTCTTTTGGCGCATCACACACAGATTTTTCCGTAGGTAGTAAATTAAACTGATTCGTCAGCATTTTTATTATTTATCAATTTATCAATCTATCATTTCTTAACGTTTCAAATTGCGTTGTGGATATCGTGCTCGACTGATGTGCTGTAGGTTGTGAGTTCAACTCCTGGTATGGTCCATATTTTTTTATTGTTTTTTTTTCATTTTTATTCAATACATTTTAAAATTATTTTTTTTTATTTATGAATTCATAAAAATAATAAAAATGTCTATACGAATTTTAAAAAATTGATCTATAACGCAGTTTTTTAAAGTTATATTGCTACTGTCTTTTGCAATTTGCATTTGAATCATCATGCTAAATAAATATTGAATATATGTATATAAAATTGAAAGTATGTATGGCTGTTTATCCTTTATGCATTAATACATTAATTATCATGACAATTATAAAGTTGTTGTGTACGCTTAATTTTTGCTTTTTATTTAACTATCGTTTTAACGGTAGTTTGCTTTGATCAATGTTTTTTGTTGAACATAAAAAAAATAAAATAACGTAAGAAAGATAGTATAGCCTGAAGGCTGAAACAATTACATTTGTATATCAAAATTATATTAGACTAAGAGCCCGCGACGGCCAGACCTTCGTTATTTTATAAAAGCTGAAAGTTTCTCTGCGCATACCCCCTACTCAGGTAGGAACGATTAGCGACATATGAAGTTTGGATCATGGTGGCTTTGGCAGGGAGCAGGTAACAAAGGGGCATGTTTCATGAAAGTTATATATTCTTCGGGATAGTATTAGAAATCACGTCACCCATTGTCAGACACTTACTATCGTGGAAACCACCTGCCAGACACCCTTAAACTGTAACAAATTGATAAAGTTTAAGGGTGTCTGGCAGGGGGTTACCATGATAGTAAGTGTCTGACAATGGGTGACGTGACTTCTAATACTATCCCGAAGAATATATAAAAAATTACCTTTTATACTTTCACGAAACTTTGGTGGCCCCTTTGTTACCTGCTCCCTGCCAAAGCCACCATGATCCAAACTTCATATGTCGCTTATCGTTCCTACCTGAGTAGAGGGTATGCGCAGAGAATCTTTCAGCTTTTATAAAATTACGAAGATCTGGCCGTCGCGGACCAGTATGACCAATAAGCAATGAAATATAAATCTCGAATAAACAGCCGTCATATTACTCTGTATGGGGTTATTAATCATTGAGGAAGACTGTGCGTTACAGGATCGAGGGATATGGCAATTACATTTTAGTTTTATTTCTGATTTTTTTTTTCATACAAATCTGCGATTTACTTTTTATTTTGTTTTTACTGCCTCTATCTTATCATGAAATATGTCTAATTTTTTATATATCATAGGATTTATTGATAAATTAGGCATTCCTCAAAAAACAGAAAAAACTGCATCCGTCAATACTTTAGACATGATACAAAGAATAATAAGATGTGCTCGCAACTTTTTTTCTTTATTTTCTCTTTCTTCGCGTGACGTTACTAGGTGCCAAAATATAGCCAATTTTATATTTTGTTGTTGTTAGTTCTACTTGTAAAATATCACGCAGTGACGTCACACAAATAAAAGAGTGAGAAAAAAACGAGCTGTCTAGCATATCTAATTATTCTTTGTATCATGACTTTAGAACGCATAACGTTGTAAGACTTAGGTTTTAAAAGGTTTCTTTTTGTTGTTGTGATGCATATTGTGATTCCTATTGGTGAAAAACACGTGAAATCAGCAAGGTCTGGATATGAGAATTTAATTTTGTATATTTATGTATTGGAGTTCGTTGACATTAATAAACAAAATTTTTCTGCGTTTTCAGTTTTTTTTTAACCCTGTCTTAAGATACAGGGTGTTGAAAAACCAAGAAATTGTTCGACCCTGGTGTATTGAAATGGATCTACAGTCAAAACTACTGAGCTGATTTTAATGTTATATAGCTCAAAATGTAGGTATTAAATAGAGCTAATCAAAATATTCACATTATATGACCTTGAATATTTTCTTTTAAAAAAATAACGGTAAAAAGTTCAAATTCGATTTTCTACAAATGCGTATTTTTTAAATTTTTGATTTTTTAATATGTACATATGTTACTAACATTTATAAAAAACTCTGGAGGGGAAAATTTTTGTTTTTTTTTTATTAATTTTATTGCAACACGCCTTAAAATTTTCATCATAAAAAAAAGTGGAGTTAAAAAATTAACAGTTTTTTTTGGATTTACATATGTGTTTTATAATAAATTTTTAATTTTAACTCAAAATAAATAAATTAATAAATTTTACACATTTTTTATCATTTAGTTAATTTTACATTACTAAATTCCGTAGAGTTGGAATAACGTCTAGATTGATCCATCATTTGTAGGAATGTATGAGTGATATCCTCGTGCTCTAGGGGTTGTTTTTAAATTGGCGTATCTATCAGCTAGTTGATTTCGTTTTGCAATGTAACCTGCCTCCGTTACATATAAAAAATTCATGTTAGTTTGAAAATTGCCTGGAGCTGCTGCCCAGTTATATAACTCCAGAGGTGTTGATATAACTTTGTCGTATTCTTTCTTAAGACTCGCTCTAGCTGCTTTTCTTTTTACTGTTCCCCCAATCCCATCACATCAGAACAGCTCTAACCAGGTAACGAGGAGGTACAGTTCACCGAGGTGTAGTTAGTTGAAGACGTACAAACGAGTTTTTTGATCACAGTACTGTAGCCACACTATGTTCTGATCTAAGCTATAATCTTATCTGGTAATTGAAGTACACATAATATATATTTTTGTGATAAAAATAATATAATATTTGCTGTGATAAAATATACTATATCGTGATAAAATATACTATATATAACAAAACATATATTGTGATTAGAAATTAACTAACGGTCAATTTTTCTCCATAAAACAAAAACAATACTTCCACTACACCTAAGTGAACAAAAAAAAGAAACTAGAGAAAAGTATAATATGAGTCTAAACCAAGGATGGGGAAAACAGTCAAACTGTTGCGATCACTCACTCATCGCTGTCATATAGTTACAGAATGCAGAGAGATTTCTTTGTTTGCAAAATGAAATAAACTAGCTGATAGATACAATTTAAAAACAATCCCTGGAACACGAGGATATCACTCATACATTCCTACAAATGATGGATCAATCTTAGCTAGACGCTAACTCTACGGAATTTAGTAATGTAAAATTGAATAAATGATAAAAAATGAGTATAATATTTATTTAGAGTTAAATAAAAAATGTGTAAAATATTTATTTTGAGTTAAAATTAAAAATTTATTATAAAAACATATGAATAAATCCGTAAATCCAAAAAAAACTGTTCATTTTTTGACTCCACTTTTTTTTATGATGAAAAATTTTAAGGCGTGTTGCAATAAAATTAATAAAAAACAAACAAAAAATTTTCCGTTCCTGAATTTTTTTTAAAATGTTAGTAACATATGTACCTTTCACATATTAAAGGATCAAAAATTTAAAAAATACGCATTTCAAGAAAATCGAATTTGAATTTTTGACCGTTATTTTTCTAGAAGAAAATATTCAAGGCCATATAATGTGAATTATTATTTTAATAAGCCTCTGTTCAATACCTTTATTTTGAGCTATATAACATTAAAATCAGTTCAGTAGTTTTGTTCAGTCCATTTTCACCCTGTATCTTAAGACAAGGTAAAAAAAACTAAAGACGCAGAAATTTTTTTTTTATTGATGTCAATGAATTCCAATACCTAAATATACAAAATTAAAACCTCGTTTCCAAAATTGCATGTTTTTTGCTGATTTCACGTGTTTTTCACCTATTAGGTACATAACATATTTTATTTTAAGAAACTTTGCATTTGCATTGAGAGAAGATATTATAAATAAATAAACAAATTTATTATTAAATTATAACCAAATAAAAATCCCATTTATTAATCCAAAAGACAAAATTTAGGTAACCAATTACAAAAACAAAACATTTACTTTCCTCTAAGCCTTTATTTAACCCTCGGTTTCAAGCTCAACCACATGCCATTATCTGGTGTTAGACGCCCGAAATGCCTGCCGGGTTTCGGTGGAATTTCCGTTTTATTACAAACTTCAAACGTAAAATTCAAAAGAAGGTTATAAAAAACTGACTTTACTTCCATCAAGCCAAATCTAGATCCTATACAATTTCGTGGTCCCGTTCCAAATGGCAAATAAGTCAATGGATTAATCTCATGTTTTCTTTCATCACTAAATCGCTCCGGATCGAATTTTTCTGGCTTTGGGTAGTATTTTGGATCATGATGAATAGCAAAAATTGGTACCCAAAGAAAATCAGATTCCTTGAAAAAAAGATCTTGGTTTTCGTATTTCATATTGAATTTTTTATTACATATACGAGTAGTGAGCGAAGCTGGCGGCCATTTCCTTAATGTTTCCGACACAAATTGATCTAAATATTTCATTTTTATGATTGTATCATAATCTATCGATTTGCCTTCCAATTTTCGACTAACCTCATCAATTTCCAACAATAGCTTCTGTTGAATATTTGGATTGACAGCTGCTTCATATGCCATATATGTCAATGCGGTTGAAACTGTTTTAACTCCCGCTATAAAGAAATTTAAACATTGAGCAATAACAATATCATCAAATAATTCCAGAAGGTAATGTTTCTTTTCATCTTCATATTCATCAACCGCCGAAAATTCCTGTACGCATTCCTTTTCTCCAGTATTTATTAATTTGCCTTGTCTTGCTATCATCAAAAGATGTATTAGATCTGGTCGAACAATATTCTTCTCTTCACGAATTTTCATAGCCCCTAAAATAACTTTGCTGAAGTAAAGTTGTTCTGATTTATTCAAAAAAGTGATTTTAAACATTTTCATAATCCGTGGGGCATAGAGAAATCCAATAAATTTTAAAATCATTGAAAGGCTTCCAAAATTTGTAAGAGCGTTTCCCATTTTAAAGAATTCGTTATCTTGATTTTTGATTGAATTAACTTCAAGACCAAAAGCACATGTTGCTATAATATCGTTTGTGAAACGAGTAAAGAAATCTATCATTTCAATTGCATTAACAGTTTTATTTTTATCTTGATGAGCTGTAATCAAATCACTTGTACATTTTAGTACCAAATCGAACATCAGTTTCATTTTACTTCCCGTGAACGCTGGACTTAACGTGGATCTCATTGCACGCCATTTATCACCTTGTAATGTTACTAGCAGTCTTCCCCAGATTGGATCAATATCCTCTGGTACTATTACTCGATGATTTTCAAAATAATTAAAATGTTTTATGGTCAATTGTTTTATTAGCTCTGGATCTCTTGATATATATCCTGGACGAAGTTGATCAAAAAATCCAAATATTTTTTCGTTGGGAAAAGTTTTGTACAGTACTTCGACTAATTCACTTTGAGATTTTTTTCTCAAAATCAGTTGCAATGTATTGCCAAACCATGGTACAGGTTTTAAATATTGAACGTTCTTATCGATAAAATATTTTTCTTTTCTCTTTCCTACTTGGATTATCAGGACAATCAATGTAATGACTGCTAAAAGAACTAAGATAATCATGTTCGTCTTGGAATGCAATTGTAGAAGTCTGGAGAAAAAATCAATTATTCAGAATATAACTTATGCAACATTCAAGGGATAATTTCACACCAAAAAGAAACGGCAGCTTCTCAACTAAGACAGGTTTTTACCAAAATTAACTGCAAAAATCAAATTAAAATCTTAACACTTCACGTTGAATTTGTACAATATAATTTATGACTACCAAAAATTAATTTCAGTTCACCATATAAAAGATCACAGCGATAAATATACAAAAATAAATAAAATATAATAAAAGTTTTATTATTAACTGATCTAAACTGCTCGAAACTCTTAATCAGACAGGCAAAGTTGAAATTGATTTTATTTAATGTTCAATTTAAATTGTAAAATAAAATAAAAAATGACAATTATAAAAAAAGTCCAAGTGGCACGTATGTTCGCTAGAAAAAGGTAGATTTCGAGATCAGACAGTTTTGTGTGCCAGTAGAATCTGATGTATCAAATTAGTTTAAACAACACAAACTAATTTCAAACAGATATCGAACAAATTTTAAAAAGAAAATTAGCTACATATAAACAAAACTATATCTATCCAATTTGCAACAAACAAATATCAAATCTACCACCGAACATGTGTGTGACAATTTATGACACAAACCTACGCTATATCATATGTCGTCCAATTACTGCAAAATATCAAAATAGTTTATTTCTAAGAAAAAAAATTAATTTCTTCTATTCAAACCTTTTTATTTTTTTTTCATTGACTGTTATAAGGTTTTTGCAAATTGTAGTTATGGATTGTTGCAAACTTTTTTGTTGAAGCCAACAAGTCAAAAACCTCTAACTGCAGAGGTTTATATTTATAAGAAACGGATTAAAATGTTTCCACAGATTCTAAATTTATGAAGTTTTCAAAAATATTAGTATCCAAACGGCCGTTATAACGGATTTTTTTTCTAGTATAAAGCCTCTAGTTATTTAACCATATGTCAGATTTTTCTGATTTACGAACTTGTCCAAGATATTAATAAAACACACATGTTTACGGAAGGTTTTTTGATCTGGCTCCACAAATGCGACCGTGAGAGTGCCGGTTGATTCAAACGCATTTTGTGTTTTATAAGCTTTTTTGTTGGAGCCGCTCACTCAGAAACCTCCAACTGCAGAGGTCTTTTTTGAAAGAAACTGATTAAAAAGGTTTCAAAGATTCTAAATTTATGAAGTTTTTAAAAATATTAGAATCTAAACGGTCGTTATAACGGATCTAAAAAACAGAGTTTTTTTCCAGTATAAAGCCTCTAGTTTCTTAACCATGTGTCATATTTGGCTGATTTACGAACTTGTTCAAGATATTAATAAAACGCACATATTTAGAAAAGGTTTTTTGATCTG
This sequence comes from Diogma glabrata, assembly GCA_963693315.1. Taxonomy (NCBI): domain Eukaryota; kingdom Metazoa; phylum Arthropoda; class Insecta; order Diptera; family Cylindrotomidae; genus Diogma; species Diogma glabrata. Next base: position 202,420,374 of record OY856188.1, read on the forward strand.
GCTTTACAAATGCGACCGTGAGAGTGCCGGTTGTTACTAAAAAATTTTTTTTTGCAAACTTTTTTGTTGGAGCCGCTCACTTAGGAACCTCTAACTGCAGAGGTCTATTTTTAAAACAATTTGATAAAAAAGATTCTAAAAATTCCAAATTTGTTAATTTTTTAAAAATATTTTTATCCAAACGGCCGTTATAACGATTTTAAACAATCAATTTTTTTTTAAAAAAAGCTCTAGTTCCTTAACCACGTGTCGGATTTTGCTGATTCACGAACTCGTCCGAGATATTAATAGAACACACATGTACACAAAATTTTTTTGATCTACCTCAACAAATGCGACCGTGAGAGTGCCGGTCGTTTTCGTTATATCTCGTATCGTTTATATATATATATATATATATATATATATATATATATATATATATATATATATATATATATATATATATATATATATCCCAGCTAACACAATAGGTGGATTTTAGCTTAAATATAGTTTGATATTATCTGTACAAAATTTTAGTGAACATTCTCATTTAACCTAAATTTATGTATAATAAAAGGTGAAATTTAACCTAAGTGTCGTACTTTTTCCATAAAAATATTGGTTAAATTTTCATGTAATTTTTATGTGATATGCTGGGTAATATGTGATTAAGTTTAACTATAATTTAACCAAATTTTAAGTTAAATAAGTGCAAATGTTATGTTATATTTTAGCTAATTATTAGTTAAATTTAACTTGTTTGTTACACATGCAAACCACAAAATGTATGCTCCAAAATTCTACCCTAATGATCACATAAGCTTACTTTATAGTATACTACAAACTAATATTATATTTTCAATAATTAATGTTTTTTATCGAATGCCGAAAAGAAAATTGAAAATTAAAGTATTCAGTTTATAAATAAATATTAAATAAATATTTAATTGTATTTTTAAGGGTTGTTCTCATTATTTTTTTCTGTTTTTGTTTTATGTATAAACAAGATCGAACCTTTCTTTATACATGAACATTTAAATCTATTCAAAAATACGCTCCAAAGAATGTATAAAAATGTTTATTTGAAGTCGGTTTTGAAATTGTCATAAAACCTATTTTGTCCTTAAATGCATTAGTTTGAGAGATAGATAATATCGTATCCATAATTCCTAGCCATAAAATTATTTACCTGTTATTTAAGTTAAATTTTGTCAGGTGTTTCATCAAATAACTTAAATTTATCCTAAATTTTTTCACGTATTTTATTTAATACATGTAAATTATCTAGCTATTAAGTGGAAAATTGATCATAAAATTCTTATCTAGAATACATTTAATAGCTACAATATCTGAATTTGGCAGAGTAACAGCTGAATACAAAACTAAGCAAATGCAAATTATATGTAATTTTACTGTACCAAAGTCAGATATTGTAGTTATTACATGTTTTTTTCATGAGAATTACATGTAATTGAACCATCCATTTTTCTTTAACCTTACTTTATTATCGGGCTGTCATTCTACCATACAAAAAGCTAAAAAATAAAAATAATAAGCTAAGCTAAAAATAATATTATAAGAAACAAAATTTTTTAAAAAATGATTGAAAAAGCACCTTATTCTTGTTTCCTGAGTTTTATTATTTTTTACTATATACGTATTTCGAAAGCTAAATTTTAATAGTATATTACATATCTAGAGTTGTAAATAGCATTTTACATGCGAGGGAAAATTTTGCGCACGAGACGCGTAGCGTCGAGTGCAGTATCTTCACGAGCATGGTATCTTCAGGAGATTTGTTATATACTTTTTCTACGACTTTGATTTAATGCCCAAACGCATATAATTACTTGAAAAAATGATCTACTAATTATAAATTAAATGCAAATAGTTTACAAATTGTGGTAGGCTTTGCATTATTCTGTGTCAAAATAAATTGAAATATTTAAATTTTTAAAAATCAAATTTTTCTTTTTATTAAAACCGTGCGGTAATATATATATATATATATATATATATATATATATATATATATATATATATATATATATATATATATATATATATATATATATATATATATATATATATATATATATATATATATAAATATATATATATATATATATATATATATATATATATATATATATATATATATATATATATATATATATATATATATATATATATATATATATATATATATATATATATATATATATATATATATATATATATATATATATATATATATATATATATATATATATATATATATATATATATATATATATATATATATATATATATATATATATATATATATATATATATATATATATATATATATATATATATATATATATATATATATATATATATATATATATATATATATATATATATATATATATATATATATATATATATATATATATATATATATATATATAAATATATATATATATATATATATATATATATATATATATATATATATATATATATATATATATATATATATATATATATATATATATATATATATATATATATATATATGTATATATATATATATATATATATATATATATATATATATGTATTTATATATATATATATATATATATATATATATATATATATATATGTATATATATATATATATATATATATATATATATATATATATATATATATATATATATATATATATATATATATATATATATATATATATATATATATATATATATATATATATATATATATATATATATATATATATATATATAGAGAGAGAGAGAGAGAGAGAGAGCAGTTCCATACGAAAACGATCACTCGTTGGACGACACTTTTTTTTTGCAATTTCACCATGCTTATTCGTTGGAATATAAAAAAAAAATTAGGACGTATTTTTTTTTTGCTCCTCTCTCTCTCCGCTCTCCCGTGGTTCTCCCTTGCAAATTCAACGATTATGGCTGCAGGGTCAACTTTAAGAATTTGTTAAAAATGAACGGCTTAACGGATTTAACGATTTTGATCGCGTTTGGAAGATAGTTTAATATACTTTAATATAAAAATAATTTGAAAAAATATTTTAGGACAAAGTACGGTCAGAATACTACAAGTAATTTTATTTTTTAACTTTTTTATCAAAAGGGCCTCATCAAAATTTTTATTTTATTTATTTTTTAAATCTTCAATTTATTCTCTTTTGAACTAAAAATAAAAAAAAGTGACGTCAACGAACCGTTTGGACAGGAAAAATCGTTAAAGTTAATTCGATTTTATTTTTCATTGAACTATGACCTATGTACTGGGTTATTACACTGTATTATCAAGCTTTCTTTTCGCTTTCTCACCTCTAAGACTATTGTTTGAGTAATTTAATTTAAGTAATTTAATTTAACCAACTAACTATTGGTTCAAATAGCATTTTTCAGTTGGATTTACGCATAATATTTTTAGCAATAAATCTTAGTAGTTGTCAATGGATGATACATATATTTTGATGATACATACAAACACATACAGAATGTGTACCATTTCTATCCAAAGCTAAAATACATTCTTTAGGGCGTAGTGTTGCAAATTTAGAAAAACCAACTTTAATTTCAGGATATTTTTCTTTAAAAATTTGAAATCCCTCTTTTAAATTGAAAAGCAAAGGTCTGCGTTGCTTTGATATAGTTAAACTATCCTCAGTAGTTCCTACGCAATCCCGTTTACCAGGACAAGCCCGACTATTCTCATCGTCCAAATAAAAAGATTCTATTATTTTAACTGTTTCTTCACTCAGTGTTATTGATCCTAATTTCTTTGAAGAAGTCACTAAAACACCTCTTTCTTTAATCAATAATTCACTTCTTCTCGCCATATAAAGTGATAAATTAAATTCTGATGCTATTTTTCGGATAGACCATGACATCGGTAAAGCAGTAAGAATTATTGGAATTATTTGTCCTGAATTATTTGTCCTTCATCATTCTCTTCACTGTAATCACTTTCATTTGACTGTTGAAATATTTTTGAAGCAATGACCTGCGTTACGGTTTCCAATTTGCTCTTTTTATATGTTTTACTCCTAAACCGTCTGGTTGAAATAGGACTTTTTCCTAACGAAGTAATAGTTGCATTTAAACTGCCAATGGATTTATTTAAGTCAAATTCAAATTCATTTATACCTATACTTCGATTTGTTGACTCAGAGTATGTCGATTTTGTTTCTTTTTTTTCACATTGTGAAGTTGATGGTCCTGGATCAGGTTGATTTTCTATTGCAGCTGTTCGAATTCTTTTTTTTTTTAGTTAATAAAAGTTCACTATCACTATCTATATTAAGTTGTAATAATTGGGCATGTTCCAACAATTTGGCCGAAACTTTAAACGTTTTTACTTATTTAGAATGTTAATTTAATTTAAATGGATTGGAGCAATATTTACGCATTTTAATATGTTGCTTTTTTCTGAACTATTTATTGAGAACTAAATCAAAGAAAAGTAGATAAACTTTTCACAAAAATTGCTGGAGAGAATGAAATAGATATATGGATTTGGTAAAATCTCTTTCTTTCAAACTGAAAAATTATAACCCAGTACATAGTGTAATGAAAAATAAAATCGAATTAACTTTAACGATTTTTCCTGGCCAAACGGTTCGTTGACGTCACTTTTTTTTATTTTTAGTTCAAAAGAGAATAAATTGAAGATTTAAAAAATAAATAAAATAAAAATTTTGATGGGGCCCTTTTGATAAAAAACTTAAAAAGTAAAATTACTTGTAGTATTCTGAACATACTTTGTCCTAAAATATTTTTTCAAATTATTTTTATATTAAAGTATATTAAACTATCTTCCAAACGAGATATAAATCGTTGAAATCCGTTAAGCCGTTCATTTTTAACAAAATCTTAAAGTTGACCCTGCAGCCATAATCGTTGAATTTGCAAAAGAGAACCACGAGAGAACGGAGAGAGAGAGGAGCAAAAAAAAAATACATCCTAAATTTTTTTTATATTCTACCGAATAAGCATGGTGAAATTTAAATAAAAATTATGAATCCAAAAAAACGCAAATAGTGATCGCTTTCGCGTGGATTTGCTCTATATATATATATATATATATATATATATATATATATATATATATATATATATATATATATATATATATATATATATATATATATATATATATATATATATATATATATATATATATATATATATATATATATATATATATATATATATATATATATATATATATATATATATATATATATATATATATATATATATATATATATAAATTCAATTGTGTCGACTGTCGGCACTTGGCGAAACATTTTAATATAAATTAAAAACTAATAACACTTGTTTTTATATTTCGCAAATATGTTTTTATTTTTATTTTCTAAAAATTTTTGCTCAATGCATTTCGGCTTACGCCATTATCAAGAGCGATTCAAAAAGTTTATGAAGAAAAAATTTTGATTTGAATCAAAAATAAAATGAAAAATGAATAACTAGATTAAATAATTTATATATATTTTTATTTTATTACTACGCTCTGACCCCACGAGTAAATTTAAGATTAATGTGTCTAAATGTCTCTCGTCATGTATACAACTAATCCCACCACAAACTGCTTTTCGTTTCAAATTAATGAACCCTTCTGCTCCTGTCCTTTACGGATTACCTAAACTACATAAATTAACTATGCCTATCAGACCTATAGTTTCATATTGCAATGCACCAGCTTATAAACTTTGTCAAAAATTTAACAAACTTTTTATTGAACATACAAACTTTTTCTCACATTATTCTGTTAAAAATTCAATTGACCTTATTGACAAAATAAAAAATATTGTTGTTCCTTCATCTTCAAAATTAATTTCCTTTGATGTAACCAGCTTATTTACATCTATTCCTATTAACGTTCTAAATACTGTTGTATTCAAAATTATTAATGATTCCGTTCAATCTGATGACATTCGAAATGAGCTCTCCATGATGTACAAAACTTGTGTAGAGCAAAATTACTTTTGTTTTGATAATAGATATTATAAATTCACAGACGGACTACCAATGGGATCTCCTTTGTCCCCACTTTTGGCAGAAATTTTTATGAACTTTTTTGAGATCGAAATTTTAGATGTATCAATTCCACTTTCTAGTCATGTTTTATTTTGGTATCGTTATGTTGATGATATTCTTTGTCTTTGGACTGGAACTGATTTAGAATTAGAGTCGTTTCTTGAAATAATTAATAATAAACATATTTCTATTAAATTTACAATCGAAAAAGAAGTCGAAAATTGCATCAATTTTCTTGATATAAGTATAAGTCATTCATTTTCTAAATTCTCATTTAATATTTATCGTAAGCCAACATGTACAGATTCTATTATACACTCTACTTCTAATCATTCGTCAAATATAAAACATTCAGCCATTCATGCATTGGTTGATAGACTTATAAAAGTCCCTCTTTCCGCAGCTAATTTTCAAAAGGAATTAAATGTTATTTCAAACATAACTCTTAATAATGGATATAATCCTACATTAGTTCACAAAATTTTACGTAAGAAATTAAAAAAGATTTCTTATAATTTAATTTATCCAAACCCCGTCCTTGAAACAAAATTATGGCGTAAAATACTTTACACAGGTAATTTAAGCCAAAAATTAGGAAACAAAATTTCAAAACATACAAATTTAAGTTGTGCTTATTATAATAATCATAACCTTCAAAATCTTCTTGTAAATAATAAACAAAAATTAAGTAAGTTTTCAAAATCTGGAGTCTATCAACTATCTTGTTCTGACTGTGAT